>LPNX011092288.1:4355-37640 GCA_001517045.1 Pseudotsuga menziesii | reverse complement strand
CTCGGTCGAGGGCTTAACAAGCCCTCGACCGAGGTGCATTTTTTTGTTTTTTCCGAAATGTGCTTGCCAAAAAGTGTTACCCAGGTCCGTGGATTCACCCACACACAACATGGGGCCGAGAGGAGTAAGCGAGTGAATCCCGAGACGTGCATCAAATCTAGTGTATGCTCAACCAAGTATTGAGGGTTATATCTGCAACTCAATCTCACATGACGTCATGCTTGACTCCCGTGTGAGAAGAGCTTTGTAGTTAACCCCTTTGTAAGGTTGGATTTTCTGAAAGAAAGGCCACTATGTTTGAGTTTAATAGTTTTGGGTTGTTTAGATACAGCCCTAACCCAAAACATAGTGTGTGTTGTCCCTAAAAATAAAATTTACTAATATGTTTTAATTATCAACATTCTTTTTAATGGTTCTTGATTACTCAAAAAAGGTAGCGGTTATGAAACTAATGATGTTTTTGACTTGAAAGCGGAAACAGCGTGGGAAAATGCGAAAGAGGTTCAAAATTCATAATTTTTACTTCTATTTTCTTTTCAAAACTAAAAATGGAGACCACAAATGACAGATCTCTTTTTTTATTTTCAAAAAACAGATATATGCAATGCACCTAAACCTAATTGCACTAGCCTAAATGCATATAAATCAAAGACTTGTTCTTTTTACTTTTTTCTTTTAAAATGAAAATGGAAAACAAACTACAAACAAGTACATGCATACGATGTAAAACAAAGCAAACGAGCCTATGTACTATGTCTACAAAATAGAACCCTAGACTGACCTAAAGTCTGATAAAACCTCCCTTGGAAGGAAGACTTTCATAAAATACCAAGCAAAACACTTTGACATGAGGATTTTGACCAAAAATACTGAAGAAGACAAGGATCATATTGTTGATGTATTTGTAACTTCAGAATGTATCCATCCGTATTTCTTATGTATTGTAACCCGATGTTTATTCTGGGATGTATTGTAATATATTTGAGTCATGTCATACCCCGATGTTTATTCCAGGAAGTTTCTATAATGAGAAAGTCACGTCAAGTCATTGTGGGTAACCCTCCTATTAGTCAAGGGTTAAAGTCCCCACAGTTGTGGGGCCCTTGGGTTATTAGACTATCCCAGTGAAGTCGACCCTAGGTGAGTCATTGTAATTCAGGGCAATAGTCCCCACCATTGTGTTACCCTCCTATTGGTCGGAGGAGGCCAAGTCCCCACAAGTGGTGGGGCACTAGGGTTATTAGACACTCCTAGAGATGTCGGCTCTAGTAAGTAATTGTTAAGTGAGGCTGACATGTTGGAGTGGGTTACAAGTGAACAAAATAATATAAATAGAGAGTGAGAGACTCTCTATTTATCATACTCATACACACACACTCACTCATTGGGGCGCATGAGTGAGAGAGGAGAAGCTCTCTCAGTGTGTGAGAGAGAGAGACTGCTGCTGTCGGAGATCATCTTACTGTTTTCCGATTTTACTTTTGGTACTGATTCTATCTTTGAGGAATTTGAGGGGTTTTCACCATTTATGGTTTCCCTGAGGATAAACACTGTGTTCATTGTCTCTTGTGTTTGATTGCTATGCTTGTTATTCTCTCAGTTAAAGATCTTAATGTTATGCTAGCTTAATGATAAAATTATAACATGGTATCAGAGATAACCTGAGAAGAAGACATTGTGTAGTTGCAGAAGATAGGGCTTCTTACTATTTGGGTCTCTCTCCACAATCCATCAGCAAAAGTATGCTAGGCTGAATTTCCATTGAAGGGCGCATCTTTCTGTCGAAGCGGAATTTGATTCCGAGCATTTTCAATTTTCGATGCAGAAATTAGGGCTTTCTACAGAAGAGGAATTTTTGAGTGAGCCTGTCATAGGATTGTTCTCCTCATCAAAACATAAGTTTAGAGACCTTTATCAATAAATTTGGTTGGGTGAAACTCTAGGAAAGTCAAACCCTAGTTTGACCCCGATCTAGAAAAACCCTAAATACTAAAACTGCTAAGTTTTGGTACATTCGCTATATCCCAATATTGGTGAAGACTCAGGAGCTGAAAATTGCAGGGGGCGAATATAAAATCCTGATTTACATTGAATCCAAAATTCATCCTCAAATTCGCTCTATTCTGGGAGATATGATCCCTCCGCGTTAGGGTTTCAGACTCTTCTAGAATTCATCCCTAAACAGGACACCTGGGGAGAATTGCTATATCTTTGGATACAGAGGTCCAAATTGAATTCATGAAGCTGTTCCAAAAATCTCACGGATTTTACTTTCGGTGGTGCAAAGTTAAGACCTAGAAGATGAACCAATGAGACATGGAAGTCCATACAACTTCGCTATTATAAATAGTCCTGTAACATGTCACCTTGGGAAAAGGATCATAAATCGAAATTGGTTAAACCAATTCTGATGAAACCTATGGTGTTGGATCAGGAACATGTGAGGTTACCTCAGTGAAAAATTTCAGACACAGAGGATTGGTAATTTCGGATATATCACAGAAACCGTAACAGGCATTTCTGTAGAAGAAATTGGAAAACTAGGGCTTTCTGTTACGGGAGATTCCCTCCATTGTTTTCAGAAAATGAGTACTTTGGACAGCTCCATTTGAAGGGATATATCTGTCTGTCCAATCAGATCTAAAATATTCCAATTTTTTAAAATTAGTGTTTCTGTAACAAACCCTAGATCAGCCAGCTCCGGAACCAGGACAGACACCTCAAATCGGTAATATCTAATCCTTTGTTATTTTCATTTGAGGTTCTCATTTCAAAGTGATCTATCACATCAGCTTAATGATAAGCTTGGTGAAGTTGACAACTTCCAAGCATGGAATTATATGATCTCTCTGAAGAAAATGAATGGGACACCTACATCAGTAGAGAGGTTCCAGTTCCAGAGGGAGATGAGGCTAAAAGCCTTACACAAGAAGAACTTGGTCAAGGCCAAGAAGATCATTGCTGATTCAATCACGAATCTACTTGTACTACAAGTGTCTTCATTAAAGACACCAAAGATGTTTGATTCATTGACCAAACTATTTGAATGGAAGAACATACATCAGAAGATGACCTTAAGAAACTAGTTGGAAAATGTGAAGATCCAGAATGCAATGACCATGCAGTCATAAGGGTCTCTCAAATCAAAGAACAACTTGAAGCGGTAAAAGAAGAAGTGAAGAATGCAGAAGTGGTGATGGCCACCTTGAATGGCCTCCAAGGATCATGGGATTCATTCATTCAAGGAATTTGTGCCAGAACGAAGTGATTACTTTCAGTAGACTTTGGGAAGAAGAAGAAGCTCGACTCATAAGAAGAGAAGAGAAGATGGGAGCAATTGAAGATCAAACTCTCACCATCCAAAGAAGATCCCTCAAGCAATGAGGAATATGAAGAACTCAACTCTTGAAGAATCTCTTATCCACCTTAGCATTTGGATAAGAAATGATGATATTATGAATGAAGAAGACGATGAAGCTGAAGGCTCAAGAAGGAGTCTACCCATGAAACAAATAAAGATAAGTATTCAATTGTCATTTCATGATATTGTTTTGTTATACATTTGTTTATATTCAATTGATGTATTATGCATGATAGGATGTTTGCATTAATGACAGTATACTTCTAATATGCATGTGATGGGTAAGTAGCTCATGGTGCTATACAACTCTCCATTTCTAATTATCTAGAATGAAACCGCTTTGCTGACATATTGGATTAGCGCACAATCTCAATGTTGTCCTGGTAGAGATGGAAGGCATCTAGAAAAGTTTTCGTGAGATATGGATGAATGTTGTATTGGCTAAAGTAGTTGCATGATCGTATGTTTATGCATAAGAATTTTCCAGTATGAACATTCCTTATGAAATGTTTCTAACCATACAAATGCATTTGACTTGTAGGAAAAATCACATACATAATCGGCTACAAGCAAAAAAGGATGAGACTTGTTACGAAGAACAAGTGACGACATTTCAAAATGAAAAATAATATGACCAATGCAGCAACATCATTGATGCAGAACCTTCCAAGAACAAAGGGAAGATCAGTTCAGGAAGAATGATGTCTAGGTTGCAGTATCGATACATGAAGGGAAGTTCGTAGTTCCATCATGCAGTAGATGGAAACATCATGGGATACAAGGCAAGATTTGTAGCACGAGGCTTCTCATGAAAAGAAGGCATAGACTACGAAGAGACATTTGCAGCCATTGCAAGTGAAGACACATGACAAGAAGAATCATGTGTGCAAATGAAAGAAGGCCTTGTATGTGCTCAGAAGACACCCATGAGATAACACATACATGAGGAGCTTGATGAAGATCTGAACCTTTGCTACAAGGTTGATAAAGGATGACAAGCTCACAGATGGGTGCGAGAAGAACGCTTTCAAAGATAGAGGATCTTGGTATCCAGTGATCCTAGATAGATACATAGAATATTAGTAGCATAGGACACTAGTTGTCACTCCGGTACAGAATGTTTCAGTGCATAGAGTACGAAAGACAGAGGGAGTATGATGCTTCGCTTCAGAGGGAGTTACTGCAGAAGATCTCGAGGTTCGACATGGTACGCCAGGATGGATGGATTATTGATGACTCTAGGATTTACTGAGAGTAAAGTGGATTCCAACCTTTGCTTCAAGGTTGAAGGTGGAAGACCAGTGATGCTCTTGTTATGTGTCGATGCAATACGTTCTAGGCATGGAGGTGTGGTCAAGGGAAGTATGCAGTAGAGATCCTGAAGAGGTTCAGGATGATGGACTATAAGGCCATGACCACACCTATGGCATCGAAGCTGAATCTATTTGAGTGTTGCTTCACTAGAGACGGTTGATGCTATGATGTATCGTCAGATGATTGGTTCCTTGATGTACCTAACAAATACGAGACCAGATATTTGCTTTGCTGTATGTTCACCTGATGGTTGCAAAGCATGCAGTGAGGTACCTAAAGGGTACAGTTGATTATGGGCTCAAGTATGAGGCGAATCAAAAGATTAACCTGGAAGGTTATACGGATTTAGATTGGGCAGTGCCATTCATAGGAAGAGCACTTTGGGGTGCTTCTTTAGTGTGAGATCATGTGTGATCTCTTGGTTGGCAGGATGGATTCCTGCATGGCGCTGAGTACAGCTGAGGCAAAATATGTTGCCACTTTCTCTTCGGGAGGTAGTATGTTTCTTTTGAAAACTACTATTTGATTTGATTGATCTGACTTGCATTTTTGGTATGATGCAAAGAGGAGCAGTGAAGCTCCAGTTTGTGATACAGATCGAGATATCTTGAAAGAGGGAGTTCTAGCATAGCTGGTAAGACAGGTCGTCTGAGCATAAATCCTAGTGAAGCTCGTAGGTTGCTTAGACGTAATTGGTCCTGTAGGTTGTCCTCGGATATAATAGGTCCTGGCGAAGCTCGCAGGTTATCCTTGGACGTAATCAGCTCTGATGTGATTCTATGCTAGAAATGGCCAGAGTGAAGTTTGAGTACTTCAGGGAGAAGCTTGGTGTTCTCTAGATCGTGGTTCCCTCCAAAGGGAAGTGATGATTTTGTGTGCCTTTCTGACATGGTGAGAGGATTGGTTCCTTCCATGGTCAGATGTAAGAGCTGTGACATGGTGACAGGATTGGTTCCTTCCATTGTCAAATGTATGTGATGATGCCACATCCAGCATGAAAAGGGGATAGCTCTGTGAAGACACATCTATTATGAAAAGGACTAGTTTTGTGTGGATGCCACATCCAGCATGAAAAAGGGCTGGCTCTGTGAAGACACATCTAGTATGAAAAAGGACTAGCTCTGTGTGGATGCCACATACAGCATGAAAAAGGACTAGATCTGTGAAGACTCATCTAGAATGAAAAAGGACTAGCTCTGAGTAGCTGCCACATTTGGTATGAAAAAGGACCAGCTCTATGATGCCTCATCTGGTATGAAAAAGGACCAGCTCTGTGATGCCTCATCTGGTATGAAAAAGGACCAGCTCTGTGAAGACTCATCTAGTATGAAAAAGGACTAGCTCTAAGTAGCTGCCACATCTGGTATGAAAAAGGACCAGCTCTATGATGCCTCATCTGGTATGAAAAAGGACCATCTCTGTGATGCCTCATCTGGTATGAAAAAGGACTAGCTCTGTGAAGACTCATCTAGTATGAAAAAGGTCTAGCTCTGAGTAGCTGCCACATCTAGTATGAAAAAGAACCAGCTCTGTGATGCCTCATCTATTATGAAAAAGGAGTAGCTCTGTGATGATACATCCAGTATGAAAAAGGAATGGCTTTGTATAGGTTCCAATGATGAGAAGAATCAAGAGATAGCACCCGTGATGATGACCCAGTGATGATCCAGATTAAGTGATGATGATCCAGATCCAGTGATGATGATCCAGCAGTGATGATCCAGATCCAGTGATGATCCATATCGAGTGACGATCCAAGATCCAGTGATGATGTACAGTGATGATCTAGATCGAGTGATGATCCAGATCCAGTGATGATGTTTAGTGATGATCTAGATCGAGTGATGATCCAAATCCGAAGATGAAGATGACTTGAAGAAAAATATGACTTGAAAATAAAGATGACTTGAAGATGAAGATGACTTGAAGACGAAGATTACTTGATGATGATCCAGATGATACAGCGAAGAAGACTTGTGCTGATATATTGTGTCGAGAGAATACCTTCCTAGTTAAGAGGGAGTGTTGATGTATTTGTAACTTTGGAATGTATTCATCCGTATTTCTTATGTATTGTAACCCGATGTTTATTCTGGGATGTATTGTAATGTATTTGAGTCATGTCATACCCCGATGTTTATTCCGAGAAGTTTCTATAATGAGAAATTCATGTCAAGTCATTGTGGGTAACCCTCCTATTGGTCAAGGGTTAAAGTCCCCATAGTTGTGGGGCCCTTGGGTTATTAGACTATCCTAGTGAATTCGACCCTAGGTGAGTCATTGTAAGTCATGGCAATAGTCCCCACCATTGTGTTACCCTCCTATTAGTCGGAGGAGGCTAAGTCCCCACAAGTGGTGGGGCACTAGGGTTATTAGACACTCCTAGAGATTTCGACTCTAGGAGGTAATTGTTAAGTGAGGCCGACATGTTGGAGTGGGTTCCAAGTGAATGGAAGAATATAAATAGAGAGTGAGAGCCTCTCTATTTATCATACTCATACACACACACTCACTCATTGGGGTGCATGAGTGAGAGAGGAGAAGCTCTCTCAATGAGAGAGAGAGAGAGACTGCTGCTCTCAGAGATCATCTTACTATTTTTTTATTTTACTTTTGGTGCTGATTCTATCTCTGAGGAAGTTGCGGGGTTTTCACCATTTATGGTTTCCCCGAGGATAAACACTATGTTCATTGTCTCTTGTGTTTGATTGATGTGCTTGTTATTCTCTCAATAAAAGATCCTAATGTTATGCGAGCTTAATGATAAAATTCTAACACATATGGCTCCAAAGTTCAGGATATACCTGCTAACAGAGGATGATCAACACCATACAAGACAAGGTCATGCCAAGCACGGAGTTCAAGCACAAAGAACGATACAAGCCCAAATGCTTCAAAAAATGTTCTAACACCAAGTTAATATCAAATATAAGTAAATAAACCACTTCCAAGTGGTCTTACACAAACCAGGGAACAACAAGGACCCTACAGATTGCAACCAGACCCCTCCAGAACAACCCAAAAGGTGAAAAAAACACTAAAAAGAGGGACATGCTTGTGAACTATACTGTTAGTGGAGTTTAAAATGCAGGTAGTATCACTTTGCACCTGCGTGCATATAGGAAAAATACTAATGTGTAGCTTACCGCCAACATGTGGGTAGTAAAAGGTGCAAAAAGGGTGAAATCCACTCCCAAAACAACAAGGAGGGTGTCTATAATGACTTGAGGATTGTTCCTAACTTGAAATCAAGACTCAGACCTTGAAAGACACTGGAAAAATAGAAAAGGAGGCCCCAAAGCAAATAGGATTCTCCCCAACGGAGTCGCCAATTCTGTTGTTAGGGAAAGTGTTCCTATGGTTGGGGTGAGGCCACCAACATACCAAGGGTTTAGTGACCGACATATAAAGTTATGCAAGTACAAATTTAAGCAAGAGTTCAAGGGTTATGAGGGTTTGTACCTTACAAAAATAAGGTTAATCCAAGACTTTCCTTGACTCTTCCTCTTTCTCTCTAATCAAGGGACTTGCAAAACAACTCCACACTTCCTCAAACCAATTTGACTATATATAAAGCATTGATATTCAAAAGAACATGAAACCTTAATCTCATAACATCAACATATAATCAGGAACTGAGATGTACATACAACCAACCTAGATCCAAATCCTAGGCTCTATCAAGCGCCGAGAGGGATCAAATATTTCGAGGTGCAACCCTATTCTTAGGTATTGCACTCAATGAGTTATCAACTTTGGTGTGTCCTATATATAGCGATTGATTTGATTCAAACCAAAAGACACGTCTTTTTATTTAAGGTCTACATATAATATTTTTATTATTAATATTTAATATTATTTATGGCCAACATATAATATTTTTTATTATTTTTTATTTTGTTAGGAACGAACATTACAACATCTGTCCATACATGGTTTTAAACCATATGTAAGGCCCTCCTAAAACCATGAGTTGTTTAGGATGCCTTGCATGTGGTCTTAAAACCATTTGCAGGGCCCTCCTAAACCATGTACAATAAAACCATGGGTTGTTAAAACCATGTGCAAGGCCCTCCTAAACCATGTACAATAAAACCATGGGCTGTTTAGAAGGCCTTGCACATGGTTTTAAAACCATGTGCAAGGCCAACATTTTTTTGCGGATAATTCAATTTTTTTATTTTTTATTATTTTGTTAGGTAGGAACATTACAACATCTCCCCCATATTGTGTTTTTTTTTCTGACCCACATTTTTTTTGCGGATAATTAAATTTTTACTTTTTTATTGTTTTGTTAGGTAGGAACATTACAACATCTCCCCCATATTAGGTTGTTTTTCTGGCCGACATTTATTTTGGCTGATAATTAAAAAATTTATTTTTTATTCTTTTGTTAGTAACAAACTTTACAAGATCTCCCTCATATTAAGTTGCTTTTTTTGCTGACATTTATTTTGGTGGATAATTAGAAATTTTATTTTTTATTGTTTTGTTAGTCTTGTAACGTTACAACATAATATATTTTATTATTATTATTTGTAACCAAGGAACGTTACATAACGTTATGTAACGTTACAAGATCTCCCCCATACTGGGTTGTAGAGCGCCTCTCAGCGTAATGATTTGGAAAGGGAAGAATTCCAAGTATTTATTAATCAATGAAAGAAGTAAAAGATATATCTTCTCCTCATTCAATACACCTCGTGAAACCTTCGATTTGGATCTCCTGCTTCTCTCCTTCAAGAATCTCAACCTCCAAGCTCTGCAGCAAAGGTAGATGGAAACTAGGGCATAGGTGAGGGGGATGAGAGTCCAAATTATTCCAGCATAACAGTACTCAAGGCTAAGTGCCATTTCATGGTCCCTTCTCCCTCTCTTATATACAAAATTACATAGATCGGTTCAAGGAAGGAGTAGTTACAACCGAGGAGGCAGTTGCAAAACCACCCAAGAATCTCAACCTCCAAGCTCTGCAGCAAAGGTAGATGGAAACTATGGAACAAGTGAAAGGTATGAGATTCCAAATTCTGCGAGAATAACAATACTCAAGGATAAGTCCCCTTTCATGGTTCACTCTCCCTCTCTTATATATCAAATAAAAGAGACCAAGTCGAGGAAGGAGTAGTTACAACCGAGGAGGAAGTTCCAAAACCACCCAAAATTCATATATATATATATATATATATATATATATATATATATATATAGCATTCTGAGGGTACAAGCTAGTGGAACACTAACAACTAGTGTGTACAAGGTAAACAACGCTAGTGGAACACTAACAACCTGCGTTTTGGGGAGAAAAATCATTTTTAGGGTTTTTTCAGGAGATGGTTTGGTCTAGAAAGTTGTTCATCGTCCTCCTAAGCGTCCAATGGACCAAGAAAGAGGTATGGGGGTGCTATGGAAGTTCCAAATATGTCCACTCCATCCATAAATGTATTTTGGGTGACTAACAGTAGCCTTCATGAAGTGTCGTCATGCGACCAAACATGTAAGTGTCGTCATGGACGGAGAAGTGCTAATTTTGGCTATAGCTGACCCCATCATTGATTGGGATCACAAAATTTTATTGAAACTTTACATTTTCCAACCATGCCTCATAAATATTCGCTTAGCATGACATATTACTATTATGTATATTTCCACGTGTGTTCTACAATAGTGAAACAAACTTAGGGTTTCTCGGACTTATGCCAATATTTCCTCTAGAAAAATCTCATCCAAGTCCTATGTCATTCATTTTGACTCTTATCTATCAACAAATAGGTCCCATGATTTGTATCCTCAACTATGGGTAGAGAAAGAGGAGAAGCAAGGTCACTAAAGCGGGATAAGTAAACCAAGAGGAGAATAAACCATTTTGGTGTCAATTTTTTTTAGTATTGATGAATCTATACAATGGCCTGTGTTGTTTCTTTGAATACTACCTCCTGAGGGTGCCTCAAATGCCAACTGCACCTTACCAACAACTAGAGAAAAACATATAGAACAAAATCATATGAGCATATTCTCAAGATTGTCGGGATCAGTGATCATAGGCGCTATGGTTAAAAATGCCCATATAAAATAATATATTCTCTTTTACCATGAATTTTCAATAAGTTGTCATGTCTTTACAAATTTTTAAGGAGAGAATATAGGTCTCATATAGAAATCCCACTCACCCTTTTCACTACTTATCCCAAACTATGTTCTTCTACTCCTATTAAGTAGCTAGTGCCACCATCCAAACCCTACCTAGGTGGTTTGTTCATGGAACAACACTCAATTCCCTGCCTTCTTGTGCCAACTATATGAACTAGAAAAAGTTAGATCCTGTGATCAAGGTTTAGTCACTTTTGAATATCTATCTATCTAAAAGCTTTTCAATTCCCTATTATGTTAAGAAGAGTAAGCTTAAGAGTAACAAATTCCTTGACTTAATAGTTTTCTCTTTCCTTCTCCTTAATGGGTAAAAGCATGTTAATGTGTCTCACAAGGCAAAAGGAAAAACTTTCAATTTGAAAACTCATAACAAATTTAGCTTCGGGAAGAATATTAATATATTTACCGAAGCAAAAAAATTAAATTAAACATAGGAATGGGAGTTTGAGTGGAGGTATTTTCTCACAAATGTTAAAATAGAATGTTTCTTAATATATGTTCATGCTAAAAGTTAGCAATTTTTTTAATAAAATATTTCTTTATATTAAATATTGAGTTGAGATATTTTGAAAGAATAGTTTTAATAGAATATTTTCTATTATATATTAGTGCTAATTTATATTTGGGTAAACATTTTTTTTGGTTTATCCAACAAAAATGGTGAATCTACACATTTTATAGTATTTTTTATATATTATAACTTAAATTAAACATGTATATATATTATAATTTTTTTTATATAAATATTATAATGTTATATTATATTTTAAATTAAAAAAATTATATATTATAATATAATATAATTTTAGCATTTTAATTCAAATTAAACATTATATATATCATAATATAATATTATTTCTATTTTAATGTTTTTAAATAGTGATATTAATGTGATAGTTATATTATATAATATTATATTCACATAATTATAAATTAATTTATATAATTAATGATATTTTAGTTTTTTTTTTAATATTAAATAATTTTTTTTTTTATTAAAAATTTAAATAATTTTCGAAATTTATATAATTTATAAATAAAAAGTAAATTATATATATAATAAAAATTTAAATAATAATTTCATAAAACATTAATAATAATTATTAAATTATTTTGTAAGTTTATTGTTATAAATAAATTAAAAGTAGCAAGTTTCCATAGTATACGTTTAAGTTCTTAGTAAAAGCTGTAGAATAAATCTTCATCATATGTTGATATATAGTAAAAAACTATATTAAATATTTATAAATAAGAGATTGTATCTAAATTTATATATTGAATATTAAAAAAACAATGTTTCCAAATATATATATTAAACTTATCAAGCTTTCTATTGTAGAGTGATAAATTACTAAATAAGTTTAAAAAATGAAAGAAGTTTATATAATTTTAAAAACAAGTAAAACTATATTTTGATATCACTGATAAAATGGAAATTATAAATATTTATGAAGAAAATAATATTTTTCTTTTTTATTTGTATACATAACATTCTACTCCATTTATCTATCCAATACCGTAGCTAAGTTTTAGGCTTGGGTTGCTTTGGTAGATGGGTTGGGACTCTTAAACCTTCATAATACAACTTTTAATGGAGATCTTCATCTTTACAACTATAGAAAACATATTATTTTTCCATATATTTTGTTAAAAATTTGTAATAAAGTGGATTTAAATGTGGTGATTTTAAATATATAAATTTTTTATTGTTTTTTCTATTATATAATTATATATAATTTTTTTTGTTTAAAAACATAAAATAGGTTATTGTAAATGTATTGAAAATGTTAATTTTAAAAATGAAAAATAATGTTTAAATTTTTTTTTAAATTATTTTAACATTTTTTTGAATATTATTTTCAGATTCATAAAAAAAATACTCTATTTAAGTTTTTCACATAATAGATTTTTGGATCGCTGTTTTACATATACTTATAAATTATTATTTATATTAATATTTTAATAATAATTTAAATATATCATAAAAATTAATTTAAAAATTTGTACAACAGTCTTTAAAAGTGTCTGTATACAAACTTTGTTAAAAAAAATTCGAATAAAAAATAAAAATAAATATAGATATGGGGTCCCTTTTTAATGACTACTTATGAATGTGTGAAAGAATAATAAATGACATTAAAGAAAAATGAAACAAATAAAATAAAAATATATATTTTTTTAATTTGAAATAAATACCATATAAAAAGCTAACTCAAATTGAAAACTTTTGTTTCATTACACCATTATCTAATTGTTGATAGATTTGTAGATATATCAACGTATATTTTTAGTTCATTCATTTTGATAAAATTTCATCCTTGCAAAAGGAGAAAAAGTGAGACACATTACCATGCTTTTACCCTAATATATAATAATAGGAAGGGCTTCATAAAGAAGCTTACATCGGAATTTAGGGCATGTAGAAAGGGAACCTTTGACTTAATAATATCACATTTGTTCAATCTGGATATTGCAATCAATAGATTCAAATTGTGAATGAAAGATAATGGTGACTACTTATTTCATAAAGGGAACAAGAATGAGAGTGCCAACATCAAACTTTTGATTGTTATATAGGTTGCAACTAAGGTAAAAAAAATTGTGCATTATGAAACTTCATTACCACTTTATTTCCTTCTATTTTATTTTGGAGAATATTTCCTTCTATTTTATTTTGGAGAATATTTAGATTCAAAACTGCTAACTCACCAGTCCTAACTAGCCAGTCTAGAGAGAGAGAATAAAAGTAGCAAGGACTTACCAGTTTATTTCCTTCTATTTTATTTTGGAGAATATTTAGATTCAAAACTGCTAACTCACCAGTCCTGAAAATTGCTAACTGGCCAGTCTAGAGAGAGGGCCAGTCTAGAGAGAGAATAAAAGTAGCAAGGACTTACCAGTTTATTTCCTTCTATTTTATTTTGGAGAATATTTAGATTCAAAACTGCTAACTCTCACTAGTCCTGAAAGAATAAAGTAGTAAGGACTTTAAGAAGAAGAGTGAGGAGGATCTAGACAAAACTATTAAAATTTTCTCATTAAGGATCTACTGCACACAAATCTCATTAAACCACTATTTGGTTGTTTCTCCTTTCAGAGATACAATAAACCTTAGAAGCTCCCATTGATGATTATGAATCTTTTAACCAATCAATCATTATATGATAACTTTTTCTACCCAATATCGAATATCTTTGCTTACATGGATTCCTAGAAGAAATGACAATAATGAATAGAATTTCGATATTGAGCAATTAGGTGGATTGGTGAGCTTGGTGTTGCTCAAAATTATAAATCATAATTGGAATTGGACATAAATTTTAGGTTCTATCTTTTTGTTTTGAAATGTACAAATGAACTTTATCTCATCTAAATTTCTTCTAAAACAATAGGTGGATAGAAAAAAAATTGTGTTAATTGAGGACACAACTAGCAGAGGGGTTGCACCTATCCAGTAAGGGATAGTACCATTCATTACTTTTGAAATTAATGGTTAACAAGGTTTGGGATAGAGTGTTAACAATTTTATCACAATTATCAATATTAGTAATAGTTATTGATATATTTTACTATGTTAATATTTATTATATCTTACAACTTTGGCCTGGAATATCATCTATGATTTTGCTACGTTGCATGAGAATGGGACACATGTATTCAAAATTCATAATAAATAATTATAAAAAATAAAAAAATAGCTCTAGTGATAAGTGCACTTAATGGCATGGTAATGTGTAGTTGGTGTGATACTCTAGTTAATGTGCACAAGGTTTAGTTGAACTCCATTTTGCACTTAGGAGTTGAGCTAATGTCCAGTTCCTCTGACAATCAAACTCCTAATAAACTCCTTTGAACTCCTTAGAAACTCCTGTGAACTCATGTGATAACTCCACTTAGTGGCATGGTAATGTGTAGTCTTGTGTGACATTCTAACTCCATCTAGCAACTCGGAGTCAAGCTAATGTGCACAATATTTAGTCCAACTCCATCTAGCAACTAGGAGTCGAGCTAATGTGCACTTGAACTAATGTGCACTTGGTGAACTAGCAATTCATGAATGGAGATGGTACTTAACTTGCTTGTATAATAATACCATTAAGGTCTTTCACAATCATTAATAATAGTAATAGTGATTAATATATTAATAATATAATAATTCCATTAAAATATTTCAAATACATTATTTAATGCAAAAAGAATATAGAGAAAAAAAATATTTTAAATTTTTATTTATTTTATGTAATTTAGAAAAAAAACATTTTAATTTATTTTAAAATTAATTTAATTTATAATTATATGGTAGTTTGGTAAACATTTTATATAAATAATTTATTTAAAGTTATTTATAGATAAATAAAATAGAAAGGATTCTTCTTTCATAAATAAGTAACTTAATAAAATATCTTAATTAATTTTTTATTTTTTATAACATAATTTTTTTATTCACTTTTTTTATTTTGATGACTTATCTTAATTATTTTTTATAACTTATAAATTAACATGATTTTTTAATCAGTGACGTGAGTAATGGGTTAGTGATTTTCTTATTAGGCAATGGAAATTACTCTCCATAGTAAACTATCCTATCTCATGGAATTTATAAGAAACATGTTAAACTATCTCATGGAATTTATAAAACTAGATGGCTTCATAGTCAACAATTTGTATAAATGGAACTACATGTTAATAACCATGTGTCTTCCTAAGAAGCATAAGACTACATATTACCATGATTACTGCTATCATGATGAGCATGATCATCCATATAGCACATAGCAACTAATAGTGCATAACCATTAATAATGGGTCCATCTCATGCCCTTGAAGAGACCATCAAAATACCTAAGTAGTCTATACTAAACTATACCTAAGTAGTCTATACTAAACTATAAAGCACTCTAGGTACCATTTAACTTGAAAACAACAGCACTCTAGGTACCATTTAACTTGAAAACAACAATTTTTTTTCTTAGAGCACTCTAAGTACCATTTAACTTGAAAACAACAGCACTCTAGGTACCATTTAACTTGAAAACAATAATTTTTTTCTTAATGAAGTGTCAAATCCAAACATACCATTTTTTTTAATGAAGTGTAAAATCCAAACATACATAAGATTAATTTATGTGAAGAATAAAATGGAAAAGGAAAAACACTTAAAAATGTCGAAAGATAATAAAAAAATTATTACAAAATATAAAAGATTTTCCGTTGAAAAAGATTTTCAGTTTAACAAGATTAAATTTATGTGAAGTATAAAATCTAAAATAAGAAAAAACAAAACACTTAAAAATATTGAAAGATTAAAAAAAGTTGGAAGTACAAAATATAAAAGATTTTCGAAAATTTAAAATGATAAACGACTACGACACATTAAAATAAATTTCTGAATTGGTTTGTCCATAGAATGCTATGGTGTTCAGACAAAGAGAATGAAACCAATTTCTGATCTGGTTTGTCCAACGAATGCTATGCTGTTAACATAGAGAGTGAAACAATACAGCATTGATGTAACTTTGCCCGATTATAAAGAACAAGCTCGTCATATTCTTTCAGATTTTCCAAAAAATATAAACAGAAACAATGCCTACAACGATGTTAAACAATATGGACTAAGGTTTTTATTTTTTATTTCATCGGAAGAATAAAACATACATTACCTTAAGAGATATGACGAAATACTACAGTTACGAATCTCTCTGCGATAATGAAGGAATGAATGAATTCTCCAGATCTAGCAATAACCTAATAGACCATGAATCACTATTGTTTTGACTAGATGGCCATGATTAGAAACATGAACCTGTAGGCTCCGTTGACACATATTACTGTGATAATGTTTAGTGTATCCTGGCAAACTTTAGAGGAGGGCCTGCTGTAATGGCAGAGTCCTGTTGGTTGATCATGCACAATGATTTGGAGGAGCCCGATGCAGCTGCTGAGGCGGATTAATAAATGCATGACTAGAGGGTTCGTTAATTCTTGTACGGTTGCTAGGGTTAGGGTTTTGGTTTTGATGAGAAGAGAACACAGGACAATTTGCTTGCATAATCGGGTTATTAGGGTTAGGCAAATTATAGACCATGGGACGGATTGGTTGAGAAATAAGAGAATTAGGGTTAGGGTTGTCAGGTGCTGTGGGGATATCCCTTGTATGCAGAACAGGGGGTGGGTATCTCCATAGAGGCAGTGGGGCTGCCAAGAGTATGGTCTTTAATAAAGGTCCTGCCTGCACGACGGCCTGTACCAGCTTGCCTCTCTCGGGCAACTTGCTGAGCATTACTTGAAGGTTGGCCTCTGGTGGCTCTGGAAGATGTGGAAGATGTGCAGGCATGGCTGCTGAGTTGGAGCCCATAATGAAAGGAGGAGTTGGGTTGTGATAAGTCATCTGGCCACCTGGTGGTGCTGATGGTTCTCCAATCCCAAGAAATGGATTTGCTGTCTGTCTTATGCTTATGCTTCCTACTGTTGCAGCTTCTTCCTGCTGTTGCTGTTGCCAGAAGTTGCAGTTTGTCGACTTATCTTCGACGAGAGGCGGGAGCTGGGGTNTTATGCTTATGCTTCCTACTGTTGCAGCTTCTTCCTGCTGTTGCTGTTGCCAGAAGTTGCAGTTTGTCGACTTATCTTCGACGAGAGGCGGGAGCTGGGATTCGACCTGGTGCTGCTGCTGCTGCTCTCGTTCTTGTTGTTCAACAAAACTAATTAGCTGCTGCTCGTTCTGGTGATAACTAGGTTGTTCTTGTAATTGTGATTGCATTTCATTGAGATTCGAACAGTGAACCTTTGAAGACGAAGTTGGAAGTTGCAGCTGCTGCTGTTTGATATCTGGTGGGAGATCAAGATTCGAGGTGTCATAATGATGGGTTGCGGAATTCCAACGCAATTGGTCGTCCAGGACTAGCTGACGGGAATTCGAATGCATGGGAGCGGCGACGGTGGTGGTCGTGCATGGGTTCAGTTCGTTGAGTTGATCCCGACCGGGTAGACTGGTGTTGGGCCACTGGGATAGATCGCAAGACATGACAGGGAGATTGTTGGTCAGTTTCGATAGCAGCTCACGTGCTTCGTCTCGTTCTCTGCAAGTGACTGTCAAAAGTTCTTGAAGCTCGAAAATTCTACCCTCGTGGAGTTGGATCAGCTTTTCTCTGTGGACCCGCGTGCCTTCCAGCTCCTGGTTTGTCCATAATAATCGATTCTTCAGCTCTTCAATGCCCTGTAAAGTGTATATAACAGAATACAAATTATTAAGGAGCACCGCGTTGATCTAAGCAGATCTGGCAGCCATTAACGCTTTTCTCTTTTCGATTTGATGGGCAAAAGCAAAAACTAATCAATCTATCATGAGAATAGATCATCGAAGGAGACAGGAAAAAGAAAGAAACGATGAATGAATGTATATAGCAAGAACTGGTAAAAACTTGTTATACCTCTTCCTGATTCCAGGCTGCGTTGTTGCTGTTAGGTGCGCAGCAGATTCTATCCATGATGATCGTGATCGTGTCAGATGCTAAGGAACATTGTTCCTTCGTCGTCTTTCCCTCTCGGCACTGCAGGGTATGGAACATTGATAGGAATCATCGCTTACGCTTGCCAGAATTGTTGGTGATCGTTTATTGCTATCATCACCCAGTTAGTCATCTTCACAACCAGTCCAACCTAACAACTGCTGTTATCAATCTTACCGCTGCCTAAGATCTCTCCACCTAATATCACTTCGATCTAATCGACCTCAGCAACCCCCGAGCACTGGCTCTCCTGTTGCGAATGATGAGTCAGCATGCTACGTCAACACCTTGGTGAGCCCGCCAAGACATTTTCTACGTGAAAAACACTGTGGAGGACAACCGTTGACCTACTCCCTCGTATCAGATTATTACACAACGGTTAACATAAGCAATTCGGAACAATCACATTACTACAGAACGACGAACATAAACAATTCGGAATTGACACATCAGCAGCATCTCCCTAGATAGGGCCCGATTAATAGGTTGCCCTATGTAAGGTAAACATGCCCATGAGTGACTTACCACATCCCAAATAGCAATTGGCAGGTTTATTACTAGTGGTTTCAGATCTAAAAACCAGTGATGGGCTTATGGCGTAATCATTAAGCTACCAAAAACTGGCTAATTTTAGCTGTTACTCATCAGCCTTTTATCATCCCTTTAAAATTAGATGGATCAACTATACAATTTGTGTAAGTCAGTGTTTAAATATAGGGTTTGATAATAATACTTTCAAAAGCTCGTTAATTTTGGTCGTGATTGTTATGTCCCCGCCTGAGGGGCTATATATGAATCACTCAAGGCGATTATTCGAAGTAATTTGTTGCAACTTTAACAAAATCATATAAATTTTCTTATAGTTTGTATTAAATTTTTTTGGGGAATTATTTAAATACTTATTTATCTTGCTTTTTATTGGTTTATATAGGTGATGTAGGCGTGGGACTTTGTGCCCCAAGACCCGGCGGCGGGTTAACGTCAGCAGCATTAACTTTTCATTTTCCGCATTGTTCTGTCCAATGCTCTGATTGTTCTGCCATCTCTGTCACCTACTGAGACTTGCTCAGAATTACATGCGCCATCTGCAACCATTAGCCATCTCTGCCACCGACTGCCATCTATACTACCATGCACTCAGTCGCACACCTGCACGGCCCTGCACTTGCCACTTGCCATGGAATATGAGAAATTATTTGCATGGAATATGAGAAATTCTTTGCAGTTCCCTTTTAATTACTTGCCTCTTTGCATGGAATATGAGAAATTCTTTGCAGTTCCCTTTTAATTACTTGCATCTGAGATGGGAAGAACGCAATGGATACCGGTGGTGGTTTTGGATTGGGCTGCGTCCAATGGATTTCTTGAGGTTGCCATTAAATTGCTCAAACTAGACGCGGCCTCTCTCATGAAAGATCTCACATCTCTCACACGAATCCGTCGCTTGGAAGATCTTTGGGATGACGAGTGTCGTTTCACGGATGCATCCAAAGCCCGTGGATTCATCGCCAAGGAGCTAATTCTTCACGAATGGCATGTAAATTCCAACTCTGTGATCGAGGCCGACTACGGCCCTTGGGCTCTCTATACTGCCGTTGCAGTAGAAGATTTAGGGATTGTCCAGAGACTGTTGAGGAGAAAGCCGCAGCTGGTTTTCGGTGACAAGGAGTTTGGCCTGACGGACATGCTCTATGCAGCTGCCAGAGGAAATAGCTCAGAAATATTCAGAGAAATCCTGTGTTTCGTTAACGATGATTATCATTCTCGGTGTTTCAGGTCGAATAATAATAATAATCAGATTGAGTATTGCAGGGGAATGGGTATAGATGTACCGTTTGAAGTTATGAACAAAGCCCTTCATGCTGCGTCGAGAGGAGGAAGCATGGTGATCTTGAGAGAGTTGGTAAAGCAGTGTAGCGGCCTTCAGATCCATCATCGTCTCAATGTGGTGATTTGGTGCAAAGATAGCAGAGGTGGAACTGCTTTACATTCTGCTGCTAGTAGAGGCCATCAAACCAACCGATCTGATCTTTAACAGTGGTTTGTGTTTTGGATGCAGAGTTAGAGACAAAGGTTGTCAAAAATGCTGAGGGTGAAGAGAGAAGGATGATAGCACCTCAAGAAGCTTGCACTCGTATTGCAAATGTAGTGTAGGAAGTTGTAACGAATATGGAAGCTGTTGCAGAGGCGAAATATCGTGTTTTCAAAAAAGCACGTCCTAAATTAGATATGTGTGATAGGGAACTTGAAGACAAAAGAAACACATAGAGGAACTGGAAGATATTGCTCGCTTAAAACAGGCTGAGGCAGATATGTTCCAACTCAAGGTTGATGAAGCAAGACGAGAGGCTGACAGGCTGTAGCGTATTGCCCTCACAAAGTCTGAAAAAGCAGAGGAGGAATATGCTAGTAGATACCTTAAATTTGAAAAAAATCAACTTCAGGAACATTCACATTTACAGGCTGACCCATTCCAAATGCTCATGCTGTGCAAAATTTAAAATACAAGATTTGCTCAAAAATGTATATAATGTTCCCAAGACAGAGCCAAAAAGTCAAACAGATCATTCTGGATCGATTCCTTATACTAAGGAGTGAACTCTCATGAAATGTTTATTTGAAAGGAAGATATTTTAGTGGGATTTTAATAAGCATGACCTCAGTTGTCCCTTTTCAGGGTTGCCCAGTTTTTTGAATGGAAGCTGAAACAGAGTATGTATCTTATAAATTTTAAAAACATTTATTAGTGATATTTGACGCAGACAGAAATACATAATTAGATAGCTATGTGGGATATATAACCCTACTTGTGGCTGGAATTTCACATTGACATCTCTAAGCTTTACGTTTTTAGAACTCTTAGCATGCATAATATCTTTGGCCTACAAATAATTTTTTTTTCTTCTGTTTGAATACACAGGAACTTGGGATTTTCATTAATATATAGAATATTGTCCTGATATTTTTAGGGAGCTCTTATTTAATATAGGAAACTGAATAAACTAATAATTAGAGAGTCTAGCCGGAGCTCTAAGAGCTTTTGTATAGCATGGTCGGGTAAAGATAACAACTTGCCACGACCCAAGGGGTGAATATAATTTGAACTGCATATTTTCTTTCTTGTGTTGATAAATCTGTTTCCGATATTTAAGAGATGTGATGTAATATGATGTATGTTTGACAATCACCAGACATAGGGACAGGACATTGGATGTTTAATAATTGGCTTTTCTACTATGAGCTTTATTTATGCTTCCAAGGATATTTTCAACAGGGTGTCATAAAATGTGGACTTCTAAGTTTGGTTTTTGGCCAAATTTGTTTGGTTTTGGCCAATGTATAAAATTCTAAAATATATTGTTATTCAAAAAAGCTAATGTACTAAATATAATTCTCATTTAACATTGTTTTTGGATATAATATTATCTTTATATAAAAAATAATAATTATAATATATATTGTTATTCAATAAAGCAAATAAAAGTTTTTTTTATTATTATATTGTGGGATTATAATAAATCCGTTTTATATAGTTGGCATCAACTTACACCATATAGTCAGCACTTGCCATATTATTATTTTTATTGAAGTTTTCTTACTTGATAGTGGTTGAGAATTGAGATAGCATTTCAAAATTTCCTTGAAATTGATACATAGTTTTTCATCCCTAATTACAATAGCTATTAAGAAATTGATGCATAATTTTTCATCCATAATTACAATAGCTATTAACATTGGCGGGGACACTGCCACCTCGTGGCTCTTGTTTAAAAATGGGTGTTGATAATAATACTTCTACCAAAATTAAATTTTTATAATAATTATAATTTGTGTTAATAATATTTGCGTATGGTTTTAGATTCTTCTTAGGCATAGTAAATCAATGGACCAAATTTAAAAACTAAATATTTGATAGTGAAATGACCAAAAGATCATATAAAATATTTTAATTTATCATTTCAAAATTTTATTGGCTTGAAAATGTAATGGTTTTATTGGCTTGAAAATGTAATTCATTTGAAATTCAAACTTGAAAGTGTTGGTCCATTTTAGTTGTGTTCATGAAGTTCTAAAGTTATTTTCCAATAGTGTGAAAGGTCTCCTAGTAGTAGTGGTTTAGGGTAATTTTTTTATTAAGGTTAAATTTCAATTGTAAAAACAGGGAAACCACCTAACACTTAATGGTATCTGCATAATACATGATATTTCTTTCTACCTAGTTGTCCTAAATTAGACCATAGAATGCAATCATTTTTTTCAGTGTATTTCACTTAGTTGTGACAAAAAAAAAAGACATTTTTTGTGAATGATTATTAAGTTAGAGAACTACTTTCATTGAAAAAAAATTATTGGCTTGCTCTCTATTTTCCTTGAAGCCCTTAAAAAGCTAATAAGTTGCTAGCTAGAGACGTGTTGGACATTGAGAGTTAAAATTCCAATGAATGCATTTTAAGAAGTGCTTTCTTAAGAGTCTGGAGTGTGAATCCTCTATGAATAGACCAAATCTAATTCAACTCAAAGCCATACTCACCATTATAACTTGGATAGGCAAGTCGAATTCCATGCATACTCACAACTCTTGCATGTCAAACCTAGTCATTCATATATACAAGAAAAAAAAGAAAAAAAAGGTAAACCACCACACTCGTAATCTCTCTAGAGTCTATTGCATGCATTGAAATGATTTGTTATTGAAAATTGTGCACCATATGGAAAATTTACTATTTAAATAGGTTCCTTGTAATTTCAAAAGTTTTTAAAATGGCTACATGCAATCTCAACAAGGTACTTTTTAAATAGTCGATCTATAATTTTACTGATCAATTTTAGTTTTAAAAGTTGATATGCATGTCAAGATGTTGTCTTTGTTTGTGTTAAACGATGCTATAAAACTTTCTAGGTTTGAATTTGACCCTTAAGTGAAACCCAACTCGACACCTAAAATGAGCCAAGTTGACAAGCTTGTGAGGCAAACTCATAGATGGCAAGTTTTTAACTCAATAACCAATTGAAAAACATGGTGAGTCCCTTTATAAAATACACACATACACACGCACACACATGCGTGTGTATATATATGTACATGTGTGTCTGTACATATACATATATTCTTTGGAATCTTTAAGTTTTGCAACATTGGTCCCAAAGAGTTTATAAGATCTATAGCTCCCAACTCTTTTCACCACCACCAAACTAGTCGCACTAAGGGTGACTCCATCCCAAATCTACTTTAGTAGCTCATAGCCACTTCAAGCCACTTCAGAAAATATCTTTCTTTGTTTAGAAATTTAATGCATAAAAGGCATCATGGTATTTAAACATGTGAACTGTTTGCTACAAAATTTTCCACTTTACATCATTTATGAAAATACAAATGAGTCAGCTTTGTAAAAAAAATAATTAAATTCAAATAAATCCGTCTGCATCTCAAAATTAATTTCTACCATATTGTAACCTCTCGAAGGGATCCCACATTCTTTTGGGTCCCACTACCACAAGCCTTTAACTCCCTTTTCTTCAACCACTAAAAGCATAGTGTATAAACATTAAGATCCATGCCCTTCCATTCTCATATATATAGGAACTATCAACACTTTTTCAAAGAATTATCTAGGTTGCAAATAGTAATAATTGCCTTGAGTCCCCCCATTTGAATGGGGAAACTGTTGTTGAACTTGATGCTTTGTGAGCCACTTTCCTTGGTGCAAGATTTTCCTTGCTTTGCAACCCTATAGAGTTGGACGTTCTATTGGAGAGTTCCCTTAACCTATGTGTCCATGTTCATATCAAAGGTGATATGTTCCATGTTTTCAGGTTGGAGCTCTATAGGTGAAGAACATCATTAGCTAGGAAAGAATCAAATGGCAATGGGGGTTGGGGGGGTTTCTAAAGGGTTTTCCCTCTTTTCCCACCTTCAAGGGATACTTTTTTTATGTACTTGGGTACCTAATATAGTTGCAAATTATCGAGACCCATTTTTTTATGCATTAGTTTCACCAAGTTGGGCTTATGGGGGGTTTTTAGAGTGCATGTTCCCTCTCCTTAGCATTAATCTCTCACCTAGGGACTTTAGTTCTTGGTCTCATGATTGTAATGGTCCGATTCTAACTCAAATTGACCATGTGATCCATTGGAGTGCTTCATCCCTATAATCAATGGAATCTTCTATTATTTCTAGCATGTTAGAGTGATTTTATCTCTATGTTTGGCACGTCAGGGTGTCTTCATTAAATTATGGCATTTCCCCCTAATTTCAGGGTCTTATCTTGCATGTTACAGTTCCTAGAGTGGTTCTAGGAACTTAATTTCACTTGTCAAGGACATGTAGTGTAGGACCAATTATGCATGGATTAGATCCCTAGTTCTAGGTAAATAAGCCTCCACTTGTCCTCTTGGATTAGTTATGATATAGTTAACTCATCTTTGAGAGATATCATGGCTGACTAAGGGCATCTAAACTCTAAGTTAATCCCAACTAGATCTTCATGCATTAGTGAATAATTTGAATTGCCTTCTTTAGGAATACGAATTGGATTCTTTAGTAATTGTAATTGCATATATGTACAACATTGTTCAATGTTTGGAATTTAACGGAGTAATGGATTATTGAATAAGATTTTAGTCTTTTTGCTCCAAGATTTTTTCTCTCTTTACTTTCTCATTCTTTTTCTTTGTAAAGAACTTGGAGTATTTGTTATTCATTAGATTTCTATATCTAGTTGTTATCTCTTATAATCATCACAATATTTAACATATTTGCATTTAATTTAATGCTTGTCCTTGCAAATTAATTCAACTCATTTTTTTCAATGCTTGGCTTGTTAAATTTTTTGTAAATTTGAAAGGACAAACATTTAATTAAATGTGTATTTGGCACATTAAATTACACTATTTTTTTTAATGGTTAGAAAGAGAACATAATTCCTTACACGTTTTTTATTGCATGTAGTAATTAAGGTTGATATGAGTTTTGGAAGCTTCAATCTAATAAATATGTAAAGTACAAAATTGTCAATGCCACATTTCATTGAAAAGTGTTTCCCATTTTCATGGATTCACTCTCTACAATTGCATGGATGTATTCTTTATCGTTCTCATCTTTAAGGTTTGTCTTGTTTGTGATTTAATTTCAAGGGTTAACGTTCACTACATCTTTCCATAGAGGAAACTCATAAGAATGTTTGAATGGATTCCAAGGGGTTTGGAGTGAAATTGATAAAATGGGGTGAAATTTACTATTCTTAAACAGTTTTTCACCATTTTGAAAATTGTGCTCAAATGAAAAATGACTTGAGATACAAAATGATGAAACTTTTCCCTAGTTGACATTTTATATTTCAAAATTCCAGATTTTAATTGTTCTAATGAAAATTTTGTGGATCTTTACAGTCTAAAGAACAGTTTTCATCGGAATTTACTGGATAAAGTGTGAAAAGTGATAAGTTGACATTTACAAATTGTTACAAAAAATGATGAGAACAACATATCATTAGTCTAAGTATTCCAAAGTGTTCACAACCAAAATTAATATCTATGTCATATGTAAAATTTATCTTCAACTTTTGTTTTTTGGGCAATGGAATAAGGTCTCTAACCTTGATTTCACCAACACAAAAGAAAGGGTGCAAGAATTGGGTAAGAGTAGTGAAATTTTGGGATAGGTAACTTTTGGCCATAAATTAAAATTGAGCATGATCACAACCATTTCCAAAATTATTTAAAAGGAGAATAGAGCTAGTAACTCATAATCTAGAGAGTTACTTTTGGTTCTTCTAAAAAATTGGAAGAATGGAGCCTCTAAGCTTGAGAAAGAAAAAACAATTGATTATGTGGATAATCTCCAAAGTGCCTTGAACTTAAAGTTGAGGTAAGATTTATAATAAGACATAAATAAGCATGAAAATGATTATGTGTCCTATGTAATGAGATAGGAAATATATGGAAGAATGTCAACTTATTTGAATAACTAAGCTAAGTATAAAATGTTAAAGGGTTGATTTGTAAATGTAATTTAGATATGAAACTGATTTAGCAATAATCCCTATAGTGCATTGACCATAATCAATATGTGCAAATTTAATTTTAAGATAATAAATGGAAGCTAAGAGCTATTGGAGATCAAGAGATCACACTGTTTGATTAAGACACTCATTTTCAGCACCCATGTGGTAATTATCGTCACTATGTACATTTGGGTCACACTAATACATGCAACTCATTAAAATGGATCAAGACACTCATTGTTGGTACCAGTAAAGTCATTATTCTAAGTGTAAATTTGGGTCATATTGTGTGCACTAGGAATTCATCCCTTTCTTTTCCCACATTGTATGGATTGGCACTCCATTTTAGCAAACCATACAAATAAAATGTAACACACATGTTTCCTCAGTTTGTAATGAAAGTAAAGATGCAAGTTGCGACAATTAATATTAATATCTAATAATTATTAGTAGTGATTGAAGGGAGACACTAAAAAGTAGGGAGATATGAACCCAGGAGAAGAAAATGATAAGGGGAACCTATAAAACCTAGGGGTCCTAACCTTGTCTAAACTATGTCGTAGTCCATGTCGACTTATGTTGGCCAATGTGTTTAAAACCTTAGTTGGGCCCTTATTTATGTTAATTGTTTATTAAATTGAAACCTAAGTTAAGGACTTTAATTTAATGGGTTTCATGTTGTGATGGGATATAGGTCATATTGAGTGGGATCGGTGGTTGATGTAGGGAGGCACATAGTTACTATCCCTCATGCATAAAAAATATCATTCTCCCTACTGATACGATCATTCCAGTCATCCATTAAGAGGTACAGTTGATTATGTATGGCTTGTATCCTAATCTATGAAACTTATCAAAAATCAATTACTTAGACTCAGGAGTGAAAGCAACCATGTACCTTCCAAACAAATGATGAAAGTGTGGGTTGTAAGAGTTTTTGGTTCCCCCACCCAATCTAGCCATGGAACTATAGATGGATGGTTAAATTCTTGAGGGAATGCATAGGAAGAGAAGGAATCACTCATCCTTGTGTTGGATACACTGAGTTGGGAGATGAATGGTTGATTGTTGCATGTGATATTATAGTACACTTATATTAACTATGTAGTTTGGATGTGTGTTAGATGTTTAGAGCTGATCTATGGAGTTTTCCTCTTGTGGATGTATAGCCCCAACTTAGGGACAGTGGTCTTATTGAAAGAGTCAAGAGAAAGGCATGCCTAAGCTTGGGTTGAGCATCCCTCACCCATAGTTGGTTTCTATTGTTTTGGATTTCATATGAATTTTTACTCTTATCTCATGGTTGCAAATTTTTATGGTAAAGAAATTGATTTATAAATTTGGTAATGTTTAAACTATTTCAAACATAGATAATCTATCTTGCTAATACCTAGGTCAATCACCAAACAATTTATACTATATTTATGTTTCCCTTTTCTATTATAGATTTACTGGGGGTTTTAAAATTAGGAAATTGTAAGACAAGGTATACATCTATTGTAATGAAATTTTCAATCATATGACGAGAAATACAACCCAGAATATCATAGATCAACTAATACCATCATTTTCATTATGATTGATGGGAATTTAATGACCATTAGAGCGCAAAAAATTGTGGGTCAATGAATACCTCTATTTTACATTTGTTTCTTGGTTGTTTGATGAGCATATAATTCAAAAAAATCAAGGAAAATGTAAGGAATCAATTGTCCCTTTTCCTTTCAAAAACGGTAGGTGTAGAACAATTCTATAAATTTCTCAGCATAATAGAGTTTTTCCATAGTTTTCTCCTAGCGTTGGAAGAATCTATCGGGAAAGGCTAGTGAAACTCTACATGCATATTTGTATCCCTACAACCTTGTTCATATCTATAATCACAAGGGGTTTTTATTCTCTCCTTCTTAAATTTGTCTTGGATATCATTTGGACTCCAACTATTGTTGCTACTTATGCTAATAAACAACTTATCGTTTATTTTAGAGAGGCCATGGCATCCTCTGAGTCACACAAGTTTAGACAAACTTAATTGATCAATTGGGTTTGGAATCCATCAAAATGTTGACATTAAACAAAATTTGTGGATGGTATGCATTATGTTAGAAAAATAATAATTTTAGGCTTTTGGATAGTTTCAATGATCATTGCAAGCTACCATTATAGTGAGGAGACATTTTCCTCACTGCGTATGAATGAAAACATTCTAGAGAGTTGTATAACTTTTTCTTATAGGCATACATAGGCCTATGGTGTTGTTTGATATGTGTATATTTTTATTATTATTTTATGATGATATTAGATCTGTGTCAGTTGGTCCAATGATTTCTGATAATTGCCATGCTAGGATACTAGTTTGGTCTTCTTATTATAAAATGAAAGGACTGATATGCATTCTTTTGGATTTAAAATCTGAACTCTTGTTTCCTGGTATTAGGGAAGGTCTATAAGCCAACAATTTGTCATTTAGAAATTTACTTTCTAGCTATAGTGAGCTTTTATTAGGGAAAAATGGTTGATCGATATTGTAGCTAGAGGAAATAATCTTAAATGATTCAAAGTAATTTTAGTTTATCATAATTTTAGGGATATGTGTGCATTCATTTCAGGTTTTGTTGTTATTTGAAGGGATCTACTAAATACCGCTGCAATAGATTCACACTGGTGTGAAATAAGCATTGTTGGTTTCTCTAGTGCTTTAAGAAAATATGCCATTTTTGAGCTTATTCTTCTCAAGTGTAATCTAATTGGCATATGTGTATCTTAATATAATTGAAGTTATAGGTGTAAATATTAATAGTTTTTGTAGAAATTAACAAAAAAAATAAAACCTTAGTCATTCAAACATTTTTCAAACACTTGGCATCACCCAGATTTCAGTCTTAAACTATCACTAATTAAAGAATACTTCACGTGCACTTTAACCAACAACCATGAAGCTAACACACTGAAACTAATCATGTTCGCAGTGGAAAAAATAACATGTAACAACATACTGATAAATCAAGTAAACAACATATATGGTCAACTAGACCCTGGGAAAAACCCCCCCTTAGGGAAAACTAGTTTAAGAGTAAATTTATTCAGCATTTTCAGGCAATAAAATTGTATACAACAACATTTAAACATCAATAAATGATTGTACCAGCACTTCGAAAGCTGTGCAAGACCTGAATTTGCATGCCTAAACAATAGTATTGTTGTGAGGGATATCTACCTTATGACTTGGGGTCTTAGGGTCACTAACATACTAGGTTTTGGCTTGCAGACATAAGGGGCTACATAGACATAAATGAGAGAAATAAGATGAAAGGGATGTGTAACTTATTACCGGTGGTTGATCAAATCTTTATACTTCTCTCTCCAATGTTCTTCAAGCTCCTGACCTTCTGTACTTACAAAAGAGATTAATGTTTCTCCACAGAAATCCTGATTTTTATATAAAGAAATACAAAAAGATTATAATTGCATATAGGAATTAATGGCAATACATTTCATAATTCATAATAGTGAGAACATGTACAAAGACAATATGGAATAAATTCACTCTTTATTCAAAAGTTGCAGGGAACATTACAATCCTGTCTAAAATAAGCCTCTCTGATGACCAAGAAGTTGAGTTATATTTCTCCTCTTTCCGATGGATTCCTCTAGCAAAACCTTGCTCTTCAACTTGCTTCCCCTATCCTCTACCCATCCCCTCTATTTATACTTACTGATGAGGAGGAGTTACGAGGTCTAGGATGGTTAGGGGAGTTGGGGAAGTTATAATTTTGAACCCAACTTCTCTTAACTAATCATGATTTATTTTTTAATTTTTTTCTTAATGTATTCACGGGTGCATATATAGGGAGCTCACGAATGATTCGTGACTCTTATGAAGGCAAATAGCGAATACAACATCTCATAGTTGACTCGTGGGTTGCATATGAGAATACCCGCGAATGACCCACGACTTGTCAGAAGCAAAGTTGTGAATACAATACAAACCTCTATATAAACATGGGAAAGAATGAAGGAAGAAGTGTGTATTAAGGATTCTCTTCATCTATAGTGTTTAGGAAACTTCAATCCACATTGTCCTTTTATGTATCGATGTATTGGGTGTCAGTACTTAGACGAAGAAGTTCCATTTCATAGTATAACAAATGCCCCCTAATGTATGAGGTCAGAGGGAAGTGATGGCCGAAATACATTACAAATTGTTTATCATGGAGAGACTCAGTATCAAGGTCGTAGAGAGGTACCTGAAACAAACAAATCAAGGTCATTTACAAAATCATAATTGAGGATGCCACGTTCAATAATGTGGAACACTAGCTCCTTTACAAGATTCATTTACATCGTATAGTACGAGAAACAAGGACACGTATGATTTACAATGGTGCATCAAAGCCACAATAGTACAATGATGAGTCTTCAATAGCTAAAAATATTGTTGCAAGATCATAGCAGAATCTTATGCAGCTTAGGTCATTTAGGTTGTAACCTAAGGTTTTCATCCAAATCTATAGAAACTAGTATGAATCCTACCTTATGAATATATGAGTTGAAGTCGAACATGGAAAGATACCATTGGGGTGTGAGATAAATAGTTATAATGGGGCCTATGCAAGAAGATGAGGGACCTTATTGGCGCATTAGATGCAATAAAAACCTGAAAAATCAGGCATCCCTCAACTTACTTGGATTTTTTGAGATACTTATGCAAAATATCTTGCATTGAGTAAAAAACATGAAATGTAGAAAATTGAATCACCTTTCCGAATATATAACTTTTATGTATCGAAAATTTGCATAGCTATGTCAAATTTCATTTTTCCTAACAGACACTTTTTATTTTTCAGGGAAATTATAAGGTATATGTTTTTGTGGGTGCAGCCTTTGAGGGCCTAAATGATCAAATCAAGCTACAAAAATTGACATCCATGTAGAGAACCCATAGCACTAGTGCGGCATTATTTTTCGAAAATTAAATTAGTAATTTTATAATATTTTTATAATTGTCTAAGTGAGAAAACCTTGAAAATGGTACGTGTTTTGTGGGTGCAGCCTTTGAAGGTCTTAATGCAAAAATCATGAAATGGGGTTTTGATAGAACGTAGAGGTTAGTGTCTACTTGTGCACCATACAATTTTTGTTTGAAATGATCAAGAATTGAAAAAGTTATAGAAGAAACACTAACAGTTTGTTTCACGAGTTAAGGAGGTAGGAGAGAAAATAATTTGAAGAAAAATATGAAAAATTAATAATTTTAAATAAAAGTTACATATTTGGAATCTGTAAAAAAAACCATATTTGTGTTTAAGATTTCGTCAAGAATGATTGTGTGTAGCATACTGTAAAGAGTGGTTAAACACAGGTTTCTTCAGAAACTGGAAGAAACACCCAATTAGCTTTGGTTCATGATTACCATAGCACAGGTTTGGTATTACCGAAGCAAACACCAAACCATACACATAGGATTAAGGTTGACATGTGACCAAGTGATTCGGATTGGTTTTGACTCTAAAAAACATGGCGCGTTTTATTTGAATTCAAAAAAATATTCCCGCTCATAGAATTTTGAAACGCGCTCGCGTTATAGTGAACAAAAACACGCTAGCGTTACAGTGAACCAAAACACGCACGCGTTATGGAAAACATAAAAAATATTTTTTAACAATTCAGAGGGGGTAGGAAATACTTTGGTTAATGTTTTAGAAGGGGTGGGGAAGGATCAAGGGAAACTATGGCTAATATTTAATAGGGGTGGGGAAGGGTTAAGGGAAATTGTGGCTAATATTGTATAGGGGTGGGGAAGGGTCAAGGGAAGCTATGTGTAATATTTAATAAGGGCGGGAAAGGGTCAAGAGAGAGAGAGAGAGAGAGAGAGAGAGGTACCTAGAGAGAGAGAGAGGGGTACCTAGAGACATGGGGAGAGAGAGAGAGAGAGGGCCAGTAGAGACATACAAAGAGAGAGAGAGAGAGAGAGACATAGAGAGGGGTATTAGAGACAGAGAGAGAGAGCGGGGTACTAGAGACATAGGGAGATAGAGAGAGAGAGAGAGCGATACTAGGGACATAGGGAGAGAGAGAGCGGTACTAGGGACATGATGATGATGATGATGATGACCATGATGACTATGATGATGATGATGACCATGATGATGATGATGATTCAAACAATGATGATGATGATGATGTTGAGCAAGATGACTATGATGATGATGACCACGATGATGATGATGATGACCATGAGCATGATGATGACCATGACCACGATGATGATGATAATGAACAATGATGATGACTATGATGATGATGACCATGATGACTATGATCATGATGATGACCATGATGATGATGATAATGATGAACAATGATGATGATGATGATGAAGATGTTGAGCATGATGACAATGACCACGACAATGATGATGATGATGATGATGATGATGATGATGATGATGATGATATTGAGCATGATGACTATGATGATGATGATGGTGATGATGACCACGATGATAATGAAGAACGATGATGATGATGATGATGATGATAACCAAGATGATGATGATGATGATGATGATGATGATGATGATGACCATGATGAACAATGATGATGATGATGATGATGTTGAGCATGATGACTATGATGATAATGATGATGATGATGATGACCACGATGATGATGACCATGATGATGATGATGATGATGAACAATGATGATGATGACGATGATGATGATGATGACCATGATGACTATGATGATGATGATGACCACGATGATGATGACCATGATGATGATGATAATGATGAACAATGATGATGATGATGATGATGATGATGTTGAGCATGATGACAATGACCACGACAATGATGATGATGATGATGACCACGATGAAAATGAAGAATGATGATGACCACAATGATGATGATGATAATGAACAATGATGATGATGATAATGACTTGAATG
>LPNX011092236.1:465317-482895 GCA_001517045.1 Pseudotsuga menziesii | reverse complement strand
GACATTAACACTATTTATATTATGTAGTGTTAAAGTAGAGCTATGGGTGTCACTTATATAATATAGGATAAGAATAATAATCTATATTAAGTTGGTAAGTATAGTAAAATGATAAAAATTTGAACCATAAACACAACAAATTCACCAATAATTATTTCTAAATAATTGAATTCAATAGTTTACCTTTTATATTATTCATGCAATTCAAAAATCAATATTTATCTATAAGGATTTGCACTATAAAGAACATATTCATAAAACATTTATTTTATAAATAGTAGAATTCCACCTTTTATTTTTCACATTATCAAATAAATACATAATCATGCAAAATTATGTAAATATTTCATTTGTAAATATCTCAAACAATTATTTATTATTTATAATTGCTTCAAACAAATAAATAAATGCCCATTATAAATAAAGTATTGAAAAAACATTATTCACCTATACCTTGAAGAAGAAACATGTAAAAACATTACTACTTTTGCTTCCTCTAAATTTTATGTGTAGATCTGTAGATATGGGTCGAGGAGTAATAGGAGTCATAGATTTGATCAATCATATCTATAACTCCTAATACTCCAAGACCCATTTCTACAAATACTCCAAGACCCATTTGATCAATCATATCTAATACTCCTAATACTCCAAGACCCATTTTTATAACTCTTAATGACTAGGACCTCGACCGAGCTAATACCTCGGTCGAGGTCTTAAGAAAACCTCGACCGAGGGTTTGTTAAACCCTCGGTCGAGGAATTTACAAACCCTCGGTCGAGGTTTTCTTAAGACCTCGGTCGAGGTTCATACCTCGGTCGAGGGCTTAAGAAAATAGACTTAGCCCACATTCAAACAAATGAAAAATTTTATGTGCCTTGCAGAAGTGTAAACCCTACCATTCCTAGCACATAACTGAGTGGAGTTGATACCGATAAATTCACTAACAAATCTTCTATCCATTGAGGTATCATACACGCATTTTGGCATGCATATGAAATTTATTTTTTAATTACTTCTAAAACTTATACTTAGAAAACCACATTGCAACTTCGAAGTAGCTCAAAGAAAAATCCGCAGAGTTAAAAATACACAGCCAAAAAATTCTTTAAAATGCACACATCACATATCGACGTGTCCTCTTCAAAAGGGTATCTTTGGTTTTTCAATTTTTGAAAAAATAGAAAAAATTGCTTTACGTGGACAAATATGTGTTTAAAACGATGCTGAAGTTGAATGTGGTCACTTTCGAAAAATAATAAATAATTGTATAATGCGAAAAAAATTAATAAAAAAATATGCACATCACACTGCATTTTATGTAGATCATGCTCATATATATATATATATTTTTAAATTATTAATGCAAGATTGAATTACTCTATGTGGACACGAGCCACTTATTAGCTTCTTCAAATTTTTAAGGTCACAAAGTTCATTAAATGCAAAAATTCACACATTAAATGACATCGGAATATTTTTTAAAAAATATCACTATGAAGCCAACATAATATTCTACAATTTGTTTTTTCACTGCAAGTCAAAATTCACATGGCATATATGCGTTTTGAGGGCTTCTATCTAGCACATGAGTAAAAAATCAGGTTTTCATCGCCAAATTTGGCCAAAAAGTGTTACCCATCTTCATGGAATCACCCTTCCCTATTGAAGAGCCTTAAAGAGTTTCAATCTGAAGAAACTTGAATATTGGACCAAATTGTTCACAACAACAACCATAGTAAGGAAGTGAACCATATCAATTGAATGAGTCTAAGTTCTGTTTTATTCCTTGCATAGTCGTAGAGGTTTTAGTATTTACTCTAAAGTTGATTGAATCTACTTTCTTTTTATTTAAGGTCATGAGAACTTCATTTGTGCTAAGTCTTTCCCTGATTCCACCCTTCGCTTATATTTAAAATATAAATTGCTTATACAACACAACATGAAGTATATATTTTTACCAGTAGAGGGTTGTCTGGATTTCCTCATTTTTGCATAGGGAAGTTGTTACCTGATCCGACACATTCACATTGAACGTGAAGTTGGATCTTTTATTAGTGATCAAAACCCTTGCTTTGTGCTAATTGAGAGAAATATCAAAATATTTTCTGTGAGATTCAGGTGGTGTAAGGGGGAAATCTTATGGTGTCTCTAGTTGTTTGTTGTGTGGGAATGGATATTGAATAGGTTTTTGGTTGCTTTACATCCCTTGGTTTTATGCCCTTAGACCTAAAATGTCAGCCATCCCATCATTTGGGTTAAATCCAACGATTGGGATTACTGAGTGTGGCCCTCTTTAAAAGCTTGTTGATCAGTCTAGGGGAGAGACTCTATGCATTCCAAGAGAAGAGAAACCAATAGAGGTGGGAATAAAGAGGTAGATTGGGACATCGGTTGGAAAATTTGCATTGGCAGTTGAAAGCTTTCGGAAGTTGATGGCACAAAAGCAGAAAACTAAAGACTAAGAATGAGAAGTACGCTCCTAGATCATGAGGACGAAGAGAAGTGTGACCCTATCCATAGAGAACAAAGATTATCTCAAATCCAATATGCAATCTGCAAAATGAAACCATGGAGTAAGAATACACAAAATCTCTGTCTAAGAGTATATAACTGATATTTGTCATCATTCTTGAGCACAAAAAGAGCCAAAAAAGGCCATGCTGGTTTTCACAAATGGTTTTCCAGGGTAAAATCTGTGTTAGTTCTGTGTATGTAGTTGATGCTTCAGAATTGGTTTTCTTCCTCATTTCAATTACAGTTTGCAAGTAATATTATAATACATAATCAGAATTAATTTGCAATGAAATAGTAAACAAAGAGAAACATTATAACTTTTTACAAAAATAATTAAGGTCCATACTAGTGAAATGACTCAGCCATAGACCGAGCGATTATGGATCAGAACCAAGGGGCACCTCTGCATGGTTTATCTTTACCTAGTTTTATTTCAAAGAGGAATGAAAAAACTTCTTTTCCTCAATAGAAGTGGCTTACCCTTCACTAGACAAGCAGGGTCCAATAGAGCTGAATCCAAGCCTCAAGACTATGAAGGTTGATTATTTTAAATGCTAATGCTAATATAAGTTAAAATTTAGTATAAATTGTAAGAAATATATGTGAATAAAAATCCCATCAACTACTAAGACATACCAGGAGATATATGTATTTTATGTACTCGAATTAATGTTCCAAGGAAACAAAGAAACTATGAAGGACAAACAAAGAGCACAAAAAATTAGAGAAACCTTACCAAATTGCTTATATATATATATATATATATATATATATATATATATATATATATTTGTTGATACATTTCAATGTGTAGAGAAAAAAGCAACTAGCTGAGGCACTAATTAGTGTGTTGCAAATATCACCGATTTCTCCTAATATTTCTGATTTTTTCTGAGTCTTTTAGGTTGACGATGTTTCTGATACTTTCTTAGTTTTTTAGGTCCAAGTTTATGATTGTAGATGCAATATGAAAAATGCAACCATGGAGTAAGAATACAAAAAATCTTTGTCTAAGAGTATATAGCTGATATTTGTCATCATTCTTGAGCACAGAAAGAGCCAAACAAAGGCCATGCAGGTTTTCACAAATGGGTTTCCAAGGTAAAATCTGTGTTAGTTCTATGTATGTAATTGATGCTTCGGAATTGGTTTTCTTCCTCATTTCAATTACAGTTTGCAAGTAATATTGTAATACACAGTCAGAATTAATTTGCAATTAAATAGAAAACATAGAGAAACATTATAACTTTATGCAAAAATAATTAAGGTCCATACTCGTGAAATGACTCAGCCATAGGCTGAGCGATTATGGATTAGAACCAAGGACCACCTCTACATGGTTTATCTTTACCTGGTTTTATTTCAAAGAGGAATGAAAAAACTCATTTTCCTCAATAGAAGTGGCTTACCCTTCACTGGACAAGCAGGGTCCAATAGAGCTGAATCCAAGCCTCAAGACTATGAAGGCTGATTATTTTAAATGTTGATGCTAATATAAGTTAATATTCGATATAAATTGTAATCACTAGATGTGAATAATAATCCCATCAACTACTAAGCCATACCAGCAGATATATGTATTTTATGTACTCGAATTAATGTTCCAAGAAAACAAAGAAACTATGAAGGACAAACAAAGAGCACAAAAAATTAGAGAAACCTTACCAAGTTTCTTATATATATTTGTTGATACATTTCAATGTGTAGAGAAAAAAGCAACTAGCTGAGGCACTAATTAGTGTGTTGCAAATATCACCGATTTCTCCTGATACTTCTGAATTTTTCTGAGTTTTTTAGGTTGACAATTTTTCTGATACTTTCTTAGTTTTTTAGGTCCAAGTTTATGATTGCAGATGCAATCTGCAAAATTCAACCATGGAGTAAGAATACACAAAATATCTGTCTAAGAGTATACAGCTGATATTTGTCATCATTCTTGAGCACAGAAAGAGCCAAACAAAAGCCATGCTGGTTTTCACAAATAGGTTTCCAGGTTAAAATCTATGTTAGTTCTGTGTATGTAATTGATGCTTCAGAATTGGTTTTCTTCCTCGTTTCAATTACAGTTTGCAAGTAATATTGTAATACACAGTCAGAATTAATTTGCAACGAAATAGCAAACAGAGAGAAACATTATAAGTTTCTCTCATTGAGGTTTTCAATTCATTGACATTTAAAAATAGTAGATGTATGGTGCAGATAATCGCCAAAGAGATGTTTGGTGTTCTCATTCAGGAAAGCAATGAAGCACTTCCAGAAGGAATGGTAGTCCTCGAGTCATTCAATGATCTAGTTGCTGAAATGAGAGCTTATCATTATGATTCCATGACATTTTCCTTAAAGTTGAAGGCCATGGTATGTTCTTGTCAAATTCAGTCTTGGACTTTCCCACATTTATTTCGTATGCTAATCTCTGTTGTAGTTTTCTTGTTCTGATTCCCAAGTAGAATAAGAAGATTGAGATAAATAAATGCTAATTTATACTGCAGTTTTCTTGTTCTGATTCCCAAGTAGAATAATAAGACTAAGATAGATATAACATATAGATCAATGCAACAATACCTTACAAAACTGTAGGAGTTAACATTCTACTAATGTCCCAATTGTATTGTAGACCAATGTTGCTTCACAAGAAATACTTAAAAGGTAAAATTGAAATAATTCCATATTTTTTATTGAAAATTTATGTGTTGTTCTTCAAGCTAGTTCATGGTTACTTGCACTTTGTGCAAGTTGTCATTTTTTGAACAACAGAAGATGATTTTTAATCATTTCATAATAATTTTACAAGGCCTGTGGCCATAATTATGCGGCAATCAGAGCTGATCTGCTCAAACCATTTTGTTTTCTATTTTTTTCCATTTTAATTTCTGAACCTCTAATGCGCAATAGATTTTTCCTCATTGTACCATGGTAAGTTGTTGCAATACTGATGTATTTACTTTAAAATTGACTGTAATGTTAGTAAATCCTGTGTTGTCTATCCCATAACACCAAAATTGTACACCATAGCCACACATTAATAAATAACAAAATGAAAAGAGTCTACATACCAGAATCTTGTAGGTCTATGAGTTGGACTCTACATATTGAAGTTTGCATATTGGAATTGTCGAAGGCTAAGCATTGGGAATATTTTTTTTGTTCAATTATCACCTTCTCAGTTATCCCCAATCATGTCTTAATTGTCCATATTTGATACCCTTGATTGCTTTAACATCCCACCTTTGACGTGATTCGGAGTTAATTTTTTTAATGAGTGCTATGGAACTGCCACTTGTTTCATAGGACCTAAGCTAGGCATTGTTATAGTCTTCCTCTTTGTTGGTCTCATGTTGCCCTATTTCAAGGCACACAGATTAAGTCTCTATTGTTGACAACCGATGTTCATAGTCACATAGGTTCTTTGTGAATTCCTTCACATGGGTGGTAAGAGAGTTTCATTTTGAAAAATTGGCTACTTGGGTACTTCTCAAATTGGCATTAGAGTTCTTCGGTAGATGAACTTCATGGTGTATCCTTTTGTTGAGCTCTCAGATTTGTAACAATTAGCAGTGTAAGTGTGGAATTGATGGTAATCAGGAGAATCCAATGAGGAAGTATGGGATTGTGTCACTAATACATGAGGTGAGCACAAAAAAACAAAAATCTAATAAGGAACTACTGACAGCATTGGGGGAGAATGATCTTGCTTAGATTCTATTGGATATTTCATAAAGTTGAGAGTATTACTGCAGGATGAGTTCATATGAATATCTTAGGCTTGATAGGTGCCCTCATTTGCAAGCACATCGGTTTATGAGTTAAAATTTCTATGGACTTGTGTAAAATGTATTGTTTTAAGTTAGAGGTCAATGATTTAGATTTTGTAATGATTTTTGACACATTAAAATGCATGTGGGGAGGTCGCCCCATTCATAATGTCAATGATAAGATTGGAGTCCCATGCATTTATGATGTCTCAAATATCTAATTTGGATATTAGTTTTAGGCCTTTGCATAAAATGAGTGCTTCTCTAATATTGTTCGTGGTTTTCCCATGCCCTCTAGGCTCATGCAAATTTAGTCTTGTCTTTCCTCTTGGTCTGTAATGAGTATCTTTCCCTAGCTCTACTTGGGTCTCTTTTTGTTGTCCCTTCAAAGAATAAGATACTACCAGAGAGAGTGGTTTGAACTAGGGGAAGGATCTCAGAAGGGGAGTTTGAATATTGAGTTCACTCCTTGAGACCTTATCATTTCACCCATTGCAAATACTTAACTGTATTGAGTTTCCTTTATGGAAGATGTTCTTATTCCTCATGTTTCAGTAATGGCTGTGTGTGAAAATATGGTTTGTAGTTTGGTACTCCAAGCAGAAATTTGCATATCCTTTGGCCCTAGACCCTTAGTCACCTCCTTTCAAGTTTGTTTGAAAGCCATAAATGAAGAATTGTAATGCAGAGCTTGGAGAATGCATGCCCTTATGATGTTTTTGTAATTATTCGTATTTGAGTGACCAAGCTTGGGTAAACTAGAAAAAACAACATTATTAAACAAATCAATAGTGTAAGAGTTGAGGGAGTGAATACCATGTTTGAGGAAGTTGGCTTGGATGTTGTTCATCTCTATTCTGGTGATGACCTCATGCAAAGAAGGTATTTTTCTTAATAAATAAGTATCAAGAGTATGCCATTGTTCAAATTGTTATAAATCTTGATTTACCTCAATCGTCTATTTCTTGTTAATAGAAACATTGCTTTCTGTCTTCTGTTACTCACAGAGGTTCAAAGGCTTTGACTAGCTGCTTTGGATATTTGTAATACTGAATCACAACAAAATTTCTAGCAGTTATTAAAGTACCCATGAATCATGTGATTAAATTGCCCATAAAACTGTGGCATCATTCACAATATGTGCTCTCATAAATATTAATGTGTTAAATAATTTTTTATATATTTGTAGATTGTTATAGTTAGTTAAAAATTGGGTAGCTTTGATCTTGTAATTTTAATACTGAATATGCACTATAATATATTATGATTGGTATAATTTCTATCATAGTTATGGATAGTTTGACAAATTCTTTGATGATAATGCGAAGAGAGGACATTGGTAATGTACCAATAAAGGTTTCACATGGTAAGGAAAGCACTACTTGGCTTGTGGTGAGTTGGAAGTTGAATGTCGGTACTATGCAGCATGGCATACAAAGCACAAAAATTGCTATGGCCTTCACATTATGTTAGGACTGTAGTGGAGAGTTTGTACCTTAACTTGAACAACCAGTATTTGCATCCCTTCCATTGCAAGATTATGGTTTTAAATTTATTTTTCAAGGGGATTTCACATTGCAATCATCCAGGGAGGAGGTCGAGACTCGATGGTTATAGTGATAGTGCTTGGAACCAATAGTAACTTTCAGAATTTACAGAGTTTGTCAATGTTGTAGAGTCTTTTAGGTCTCTTCATTGCTATCAATTAAATCCTTGAAAAGTTCTCACTTTATATGAGTTTTGTCCCATTGGTCAGAAAAAACTATTTCAGTTCCATGAAAGATAATTTTTGAATTATAGGTTTTTCCCTGCTCCCTTTACAAATATCCACATAGAATGGAATTCACCCTAAAGAAAATGAAAATGATATGGATGTTCAAAATGATATACACTCCACAAATTTCTTTGATCCAAAAGTCAGCAATTCTTATTTGAATGCACAGCCAGAAAGCATACATGGCCTTTGCATTATTTCTAACCAACCTTCACTAATATCATCGCCTATTAGTTTAGAGAAATCTAAAGAGTGTTCTTTCTTGGGTTTCAGTCTTATGCATTTGATAGGAACATGTGATCTTCTCTCACAACAATATCAAGCTTCAAGGAAGCTTACTATGAACAGATCAAATAGCAAAGTTTCTTCTAGGTTTATTACTAACTTTACAATACCATCTCACTTTTCAAATGGTAAGAACCTTGGCTCAATAGTAGTTCATTACGTTCAATTTTTGTCATGATAAATAATGTTGTTTTAATTATCACATTGTCCACTGATGAATGCAATGTCTCATGATTTTTTGCAGTGGATTATCCAGAAAGTGCTGCTGAACATATTTACAGAAGATTTGTGTATTTTGTGCATTGTATCATTTTCATATGGGCGTTCATTTTTCTCAAGACTTAATGTTTCATTCATTACATTTTAGTGGCACTAAATGGAATATTCTTTGATTTCTTAGTCAAGATTGATTCATATATTTGTTGTTTAACGAATTTCTAAGATTTAAAAAGTGGCTCCACCCTAGAGGGTTTGTCTTGGCATTGTGTTCTGCCTCAAGTTTCTAATTCCCTTCTTGAATTTACTGCATTGACTTTGCATCCAGAACCTTCATGTGCCAAGATTCTGTGATGAGTGGTGTATTCAGATGGAGTGTTATAGCCAGTATCATCTCAAAAAACTAATGAATGTTTTCCTCCCTCAGATACTTCCCTTGCATGTGGCTTGTGCCACCTTCTACCACCAAGTGATGGCCATGAATGCCAACAAGTGGTTTGACAAGCACGTCCCATTTTGTCCCCAAAATCCCATATGGGTTTTTTCACCATGCCGTTATTGTTGAGTGAGTTATATGATAAAGCAACAAACCTCATATTGTTAAGGCTATCATGGAGGGTTGTAGTTTCTTCATGATCCTAGTGATTGCTTCCAAATATGCTGGAGGGTTGTAGTTTCTTTGTAATGTTGTTAAGTGTCATATGACTAAGATTTGATATGATGACCAAGTTATGCTTGTTGGTTTATTTCTTTATAGCTAATTACACATGAGGTTATTACATCATGTACAACCCAATAGTAAGCCTTGGAATCCTATGAAATTGGCTCATCAAAGGGATACAATAACATAAAGGGCATTATTCCTTCTGCAGGAGCCAATCTTATGAAACCTTTTGGGTTTAAAAAAATGCATTAGGGATTATGTAGTTAGCATTCTATTATTAACATGTCATGACAGGTAGCTGATAAATGCTATTAGGTAAGAATAAAAACAACATTGTCATTTTAGATAGTAAGGCATATTTTTGATATCCTTATTTACCACATACAACAAGAGATTTGATGGGGTTATTTAAATAATGAAGTGAATTCAAAGAATTCCTAAGCATAACAATAATGTACTTTAATTTCAATCTACCTAGTGCCGAACTAGGACACCCTGCAGACCTTAAAAATTATACAAGGTTAAGTCCTCTTTGCACATAAAAATCTTGAAAGGATTGGCTTACTTTTGATGCATTTTTTTATGCAATATACTACTTGTAGTTGATAACTACTCAAAATGATTGTATAGCAAGGGGTGGCAGATGTATTCCAAGCTCTGGATACAAGCTTGTGAGAGGTCCCCATGGCCAAAAACAAGATAATACAATGGAATTTCCATGACATATGTGAACAAGGATACACCTACAAACTATAATATTTACTAGATCCTTTCCATACAATTGTCCCCTTGTGCTAGCACCTTCAAAAGAGCTTGCAAAATGAGTTGTTTTTTGCATGGTGCAAGTGGCAGTTTGTTAATATTCAAACTAGAGTTCAGAGAAATGATGTTGAGAAAGTCACAATAACATAGCATAAAACCAGAGGAATATCACTAAAATTACCAAGACATACATTGCCATTTTTTTCAGTAGTGCTCTGAACTTGTCGAGGATGGCATCCTTGTACCTCCTGAGGAGGAAATTTGTGCTCTTATACTTGAAAAAGTAATTGAATTGCAAGAGTATAGATCTAGGAAAGAGAAATCAGCTTAGGAAGAGGCCACAAACAGTGGATGAGCAGCTTCAACCAATAAAGAAACAAGTGGCAGCTTATCTGCACTCACAACTTGTTGATATCAGGCTAGTATTCCAGTTGGAGATGGTTATGTGGTAAAATTACTCAGAGAACAATAACTGTTGCATAACGTGGAGGACCCAAAGCAGCCTAATAATGAGCCCCTATACATAGAACCTGATTGGGAACTTATATGATCTTGGTTTTTGATAAGCCACCAACGAAAGAGGCTATTGTAATTGTTAAAAACATGCATGAGGGATTCAAGACCATGTATTTTGATGGTGCACGTTCTCGATTTGGTGCAGGTGCTGGGGTAATTTTTGTTTCACCAGTTATAACTCCTTTCCATATTCATTTTGCTTAAAATTTGATGCAGCTAACAATGTGACTGAATACGAGGCCTTGCTTTTGGGTTTGAAACAAGTAAAAGATATCAATATTAAAACATTAAATTCAAAGGAGATTCAGAATTTCAGACTTGATTGTGAATCAAGTACGGAACAAGTGTGAAGCAAAATATTCTCATTTGAAGAAATATCGACATGTTGTATCATGTATGGTATGAGATCAAGGCATTTGATGCTTTTGACATAGTTTCTATCCCACAAAATGAAAATCATTAATCAACAAGTAGATGCTATGATAGGTTCAAATGTGGGATTTGAACCATCCACAACAGAGTCCTTTTCAAAGTACCATGTGGAGGTCAGGTTTCGACCATCCATTCCTAACAACTTCAGAAACTAGCATCTATTTGAAGATGATAGGAATTGTGAATTTTTTGAATAGTCTAAATGCAACTGCCTCTCACTAGATTGATCAGGGATAAGAAAACAGTGACCCGGAGCAACAAATGGTACAACTGAAAAGTAATAAAATCCCTATATGTTTGGTACCTTTGGAAAAAATTCTTGATGATTATGTTGCTTTTAAAGGTTCAAAGGTCACTGATAAGGATGAGCAGGCCATTGATCTCAATATGAGTTCTAAGGAAAGTCCAAGACCATTAAATATTGCTCAAGTATGCACTCTAGAATGGAAAAATATTGAGGATTTTATCTGTGATTATAAATATGTTTTTGCATGGTCATATGATGAGTTAAAAACCTATAGTACTGAGGTTATCAAGCATAAAAATCCTTTGAAAGAACAAGCCAAACCTTTCAGGAAGACACAAAGGCACATGAATCCCAAGTTGGCGCCCATCATACAAAAAGAGTTGCAGAAGTTGTTCAAAGTAGAAATCATCATTCCTGCTTATTACTCATAGTGGGCATCCAATGTTGTACCAGTCCATAAGAACGATGAGATTAGAATTTGCAATATTTTGAAATTTGAACCTTACATCCTCGAAATATAACTATCTTTTGCCAAGCATGGAATATGTGTTACAGTTACAAGTGCTGGAATGATGTTCATGTTGGATGAATTCTCAGGGTACAACCAGGTGCTGGTTGATGAAAATGATCGATACAAGACAAATGATTCACCATCCTTGTGGAACGTATTCCCATGTCTGTGTGTCTTTTGGATTGTTAAATGCTGGGACCAGATTCCAAAGAGCCATATGCTTTCTTTGATTTCCTTAATAAAGTTATCATGGTTTACCAAGATGATTTGACAGTTTATTCCAAGTGCAGGGGAGACCATTTCAAGCACCTGAGGAAGATCTTTGACAGACAGATCCTTTGGAATCTCACTTAACCCTAAGAAGTCTATTTTTGGGGTAGTCGAAGGAAAATTATTGGGGCATCTAGTGTCCAAAAGACAAGGTAAAAATAGATCCAGCAAGAGTGCAATCTTAAAAGAGATTCAGTTACCCAAAAGTAAGAAGGGTATCTAGTCCTTTGGGAGCATAAATTTCCTACTAATATTTGTGCCCAATTTCGTTGAAACCACTTATGCCATCTCAAGTATGCTAAAAAAGGGACATGAAAAGGGAGAAACCAGGGAAACAATGTAAATTCAACAACCTCTGGTTGGGACCTTCCTAAATAAAGTGAAAAAGCAGGGAAGAACAGTTTTCATCTGACTAATCTGGATGGAGAAGAAAAACATCTGGCAATCAATGCACAATTACTAAAGTATTCAATTTCAGTAACAACCCTAAAGGGCCACAAAAAAGAGAAAAGAAAAAAAAAAGAAAAAAGGAAGAGAAAAAGAAAATGACGAGTTCTATCTGTTTTGGGTAATGGTGTAGGCTAGTGGCAAATTTTTATTTTTACTAGGAATTTTCTTCATTGCATTGATTTCAATTATATCTTACATTTTACGATTTTTGCAAGATGTTTCATTCTTAATATGTTGTTCCGCATTCACATGAGCAATCCCAAATTTGGGAGGTTGGTTTATCTTGTTTTTTGTCATAGGCTAGATTCTTTTGTCATTTTGAAAATTGGGAATGCATGTATCTTATTGATTCACAGAGTAAAATAAGAGTTGGGACACATTTATCTTAGGTCAAAGTCTGGATAAGGCCTGGGATTTTTGTGTGTGTTTGTACAAGTATATCTATGGGGAAAGTAAGGGTATGTTTTTGTCGGGATTTAGGCAAGCTTATGCATTAATCACAATCCCAACATGTGTCTCCTAAGGTCAAGTTTTGTGCATCGAAGACCTTATCCAACCTTAGGGATATGATACTAACAAGAGTGATTGACTTTTCAGAGAAAAACATCATTGAAGACCGTTGGGATCTCAGCATCCCACTTGAGCATGTTCTCCCCTTGTGGAGCCACTGTTAACACACACTTCACCTTGATCGAGGGATATGGAGATCATAAAAATTAAAAACAAGAAAGAATTTAAAGAAGCAAGAAAGGAGCTAGAGATGGATTTATCAAAAGGAGTTTCCTTTACTGACCTTGGTTAAGGAAAGTATGTAGTGGATATATTCTGAATAGATTCAGAATGTTGGACTGTAAGGTGATAACCACACCAATGGAATCTAACTTGAAGCTACTGTGTGAAGATTCAACATATTTGGTTGATGCCATGACGTATTGTCAGATGATTGGATCATTGATGCATTAATTGTAGTGAAGATATCATTTTGGACAGACTGGAGATAGAATTGAAGGTATTTGTTTTCAACTTTGGATTTACCTGAGAAATATGATGATGTGATCCTCATGGGGAGAGTCATTTATAATGGGATCTACACAAAATATCCGAATTTAAATTTGAACAGAAGAAGTTCAATGGTAGGCTTGAGTATTCGAAACTTAGTCTGGCGGAAATGCAATCGCATAATACATTACAAATTTCAAACAACATTTTGGATGGAGAAATTTTAAACCCTTATATTTATAGAACCAGAAAGAACTCCAACAAGAAACACATTTAACTTTTATCCACATATAAAATGTTACACAAGTGTAAAATGCTATACATACCTGTAAATTCACGACAACCAAGTCGACAGCTTAGCTCTGCATAATCTTCTGGAGGAAATAGAATTTAGGGAGACAGTGAAGCATAGAATTGAAGAGTTGAGAGTCTGAGTCCCGACCTTCGACTGTCCTATACTCATAAACGCAAAATAATGTTTTTTTTCACAAACTTCACCAATCTCTTTAAGTTTGGGGAAGCTCAATCCAGCCTACCCAACGCTCTACCTTTGCTTCTCTTGCTCCTACCTATGAAAAAGGTGGAACCTTCGATTTTCCCACCACAGAAGACAACAAGGAATTAGAGTGTGCAACTGTTTCCTTCTACATAAAGACGATTGGAAGCAATGCCATCTCAATTCCACAATATCCTGGCACTCCTAAGTTGGTTTACCTTGCCAGATGTAGGTGAATGCATGTTTGTGTATTTCACATGATTACAAAAAAAACCATTTTATAATTGCTTCTACATAACATAGATATATCTGTGCAGTTGAGGGAAAAATGGGTATTGTTTTCCCGAGGTTTCCAGAGACTTTTAGAGATCATTCTTCGTTATGAGGGTGCTCAGGGCATAGGTCAGAGAGCCCATGGGAGGAAGAAGAAGAAGAAGAAGAGGACTCTAGTCAAAAGGTGAGGTGAGTGAGGAGGGGAGACGTAATAGCAATATTTGCAGGATAAACCCACTGGTGCTATAATGATGGGAATGAGCCTCTCTAAATTGTAGCCATTGTATACACAGAAAACCCTCATAAACAGCTTAGGCACAAGAGTTACTGTGTAAGCATCCCGACAAATTAAGTAATGATAATGTTCAGTTAGGTATATGACAAATTCTTTCGTTTCTTTTAGAGATAAATATATGCATATTGTACAACCATTCTCTTTAGCTAGCCCTCCATTCCAGTTTCCTTTGTCTCTACTTCCTAACCCCCTTCCTTCGATGAGACAAATAGACTAAGCGACCTAGGTGGACCAGGGGAGACTGAGATTGCTGATTCAAATGATTCTAACCCCAGTAAATGAATGGAAATTGGAATAAATCCTAGAATCCTGGACTAACTATTATAGGATATAGTTCATGAGCACAAACCAAGGGCGGCGTTTTGCTAGCCTACTATCAAAGATCCGTCATCCTAGTCTTGTGGTGGTCATGATAAAAATGTCTAGCACTCGGCGAAACCCTAGTTTGGAAACTTACATACCCATTGGACCGGGTTATATTCAAATCTAGTAAATATTGCTCAATGCATTGTAAATTGAAACTTGTAAGTTGTAACCCAAAAAACAACACCATTAGTTTTTCCTTACGGAGCCTTGACAGTGGAGGGTTATCAAACCAATTCACCATCCATGGATATGACTCATATGAGTATTTAATTTCACATCATATACTCAGATAATCAAGTGACTTGTAAGTTGTGAGATCAAGTGACTCGATGAACAATAAGATGACAGATGGAAAATCGAGTTAGCAAGTGGCATCATCTCATACCAAGATTTAATGAAGTTGGTGAATCAGTAATGCATGTTAATGCCATTAAATTCTTTGAAAGTGAATATCGAATTGTGAGTCACAATCTTGACTCACCCACTTGAACTTGGTACTAGGTAGCCTAGTGGCCCACCATGGTCCGCGTCAATTGGGAGTGAGATCCCCGTGTCAATTGGGATTGAGATCCTCATCCAAGATCCGACTATTCAAGGGCACTTGGGAAGACTCTGAGTCCTGACTCTCCCATAGTCCACTGAATCCTTGGATAGGCAAATTTTGTAGCTGCCCTTCTGTTGCAATTTACCCTGGCTTACTCAATTTCATTATTGAAGTGCTGGAAATGAAACTAAAATTTTTTTGCATGGTAAAATTTCTTGTGGCCTTCTATGACGTTTAAAATGGCCTTTGGAGGGCTCTGAAGGCTTCAAATTTGAAGCCTGGTCTTGATGGAGGGTTTCATTTGTCAAAGACTCTTTGAAGGTGCAACTTTGCAACTACCCAACTCAAAACCTTCAAGAAAAAGACGAAAGGCTAGCCTTTAAAACTCACGGCACTGTAAAAACTCGGTCTGCAGACCCTGGTTGTTCACCTACTGAAGCTTAGCAACCACCTACTGAAGCTCAGCAAGAAGGACTCCTTCGGCTTCAAGTTTATGGTTTATGGTGAGTCTCTTCACAACCTGATATCAAAAAATAGTTACCAACAGTTTTTCTTTCACTCTATCTCTATATTAATGTTATTGCTGGTTTCTGCGATAACGAAGGTGCAATCTATGGAGGTCTATGGATCCTATCCAGATGCGAAGTATTGTCAATGGTAAGATCACAGTATTTTTCCCAGTGTGGCTCTTAGTTGTCCAGGTACTCCCGTATGCAAAAACAAATTTCTTTCTCAGGCTTAGACTTATGGAGGATTCGAGGTTAACAAAGAATTAGAAATATTCTCAGCTAATGAAATTTTTGTGCGTGGTAAAAAAAAGAACTGTGTAAAAATGTGAATCCTTTGTTTCTGCAAGTTCCGTAAGGGAAAAAGAGAAGTAAAATGGTGAGCAGAGACAATATGGCCTTTGAATACGGTGTAGTAAGTGGACTTATTATCGTAAAGTAGGCTGCAAGCTCTTTTTTTGTACAAACGGTTAGAAGTAGGAAATCTTCCGTTTTGTCATTCCTGAATGTAATATTTTTGGAGACGTTTATACTAGGTTTAGAGTACTATCCTTCTCATACTTCTATGGAAGAAAATATTGGTAAGTTTGGCTACACATTAATGCAGATGGGTTAGAAGAATAAAATGTTGCATCATAGGTGTAAAGAAGAAAAGAAAACCTTCCTGGGTAATGAGACTAGTTTTTAAAGATTTTTCTTAGTTTTTCACTGTAAACCCAATATATCTGAGATAAAACTTGGTTCTTATTATATATATATATATATACAATATATTTTGCTTCTGCTGATTTTGGTTTGTAAGATAATTAATACATTCTTTAAAATATTAAAATTATATAAATATTTATAAGTTAAATTATACATTATTTTCTCTCAAACTCTATTGATCTAAAAAAATAATAATTTATAAAAATAAATTATTTACAAAATAATTAATACATAGATTAAAAATATTATTATATTTATCTATATTAATTATGAATATATAATCGCAAGTATATGATTCAATATCTTGTTATATTCATGATCTCGTTCCACTCATAATTTTATAATATAGAGTATTCCAAAATGGTCAATTATATAATATATATTTAAATTTTAAAATTTTTGTTATATTTATATCAATATTAATTTATAATAGTAAATATATTATTTTTGTATTGTTAAATATATGACATTGAAGAAATGTAATTAAATAAAATAAGTGATAGGTATAACTCCCGATTTTATTCATTTCATAGCCAAAATATTTATTTATACATTATAATGACTCTTGGGATTACACATCCGAGAGTCTTTTCATCTTCCTATTATTTACATTAACGTATAATTCTGACGGATTATATTCCAACAATCCCCCCCTTAATCCGAAGGGGTGTTAGTAAGTCCGAGCATGTTTCTGAATCTTTCAAACTTTTCTGGTCCAAGCGCTTTGGTGAAGATGTCTGCAACTTGATCATTTGTGGAACAATGTCGAAGATGGACTGTCTTGGCCTCTACATGATGTCGAATCAAATGATACTTTGTGTTGATGTGTTTGGTTCGATCATGGAATCTGGGATTCTTAGCCAGCTTGATTGCAGAAGTATTGTCGATCAATAATGGAGTGGAGTTCTCTTGTTTTTCTTGCAAATCTTCAAGTATCTTCTTGAGCCATACTATTTCTTTTGTTGCTTCAGCTGCAGCCACATATTCTACTTCTG
>LPNX011092236.1:420714-458663 GCA_001517045.1 Pseudotsuga menziesii | reverse complement strand
AAGGAGTTGGCATTGGGCCACATAAATCAGAATGCACTAATTCTAATTTCCTACTTGCTCTGAAATTAGATTCATGGAATGGCAACTTACTATGTTTCCCTATTATACATGCATCACATTTGTTCTTCTCTTTGGGAAAGGTGGGCAAACCAAATACACCATTCTTTCTCAACAAACGAAGACTGTTATAATTCAAATGACCAAATCTTGCATGCCACAATAAATTTGATGACAAATTACCTTCTCCATGCTGAGAGAGGTAGGCATAGTTATGAACTCTTGCAGATGAACCCTTTAGCTTCAGCAGCTTCCCATCTTCGTATCTAGTCATGATGACTTGGTTGTTAGAGGACTTTCTTATTTCTACGATTCCATCAAACATGTGGATGGAATGGCCTCGCCGTCAAATCTCCACCAGGGACAGCAGGCTTCTCTGCAACTCTGGAAGATAAAGAACATTCTTCAACAAGAAATCAGGGAATCTAGGCATCTTCAGCTGAATGGTGCCCATTCCCTTTGGTTTAAGACTAGACTTGTCTGCAAAGTAAACTATGCCATTTATTGTTTCATTAATTTCTTCAAAACAGTCTTTTCTAAAAGTCATGCGTGATGTTGCACCAGTATCAAGCAGCCAACAATCTTTGTAAGATGAAAGTGAAGTCATTTCATTAATTCCAAGATTACAATGTGCAACAATACAATGAGCAGAATCAGAAGATTTACTAGCATCTTGGTTTTTATTGTCATCTTTCTTCTGGTTATGTCTGTCTTTGATGGAGTCCCACGAAGCCCAACACTGATTTGATGCGTGTCCAGTCTTTACACAATGCTTGCACTACAAATCTGATCTTTTGCTGGAGTTGTTTCTGCCTCCTCTACCTCTGAAGTTTCTTCTTCCTCTGCCTCTCTTGCTGCTTTCTCCTTTGGGATGATCTTTGCCAGAGAGAGTGGCACCAACTCCAGATGCTATAGATTGCATCTTCTGCAATTGCTAGTGTAATTTACAATAATGAACTTAATATGACAAAGAGAATGAGGTACAATAGAAAAATAATAACCTTGCAGGTCTACAGTCTCTGACAAGGTGAGTACAATGCAAGTTTATAGCATACACATGCTTCTTCAATACACAAAATATATCAGTCACGAGCTTCAAATACACAACAACATTCTTTTTATACGATATATACTCTACAAAATATGTTATGAGTGGAGGCACCAGAAGCTAATATATTAGTGTGCAAAGGATATAAGTGCACAAATTATAGTCTGTGCAAAAATCAAGCACCAAACTATATACTCTGCAAAATCAAGTGATTAGCACCTTCATGTGAATGAAGACAAGTATGTCTTCATCCTTCTATCCTCGTTCTTCAACAGACTTGCAATGCCTTCACTCCTGAACAAAGAGGTCACGTCTCTTCAAAAAATCGCAGCCACAAATGGCTAGACTCAACACTTTTACACTCTTCAAATCACATCATTCACAACTCATTATAAAGTTCATGGCTCACACTCATCCTTCATAGGTTCATACATAAGACACATGCTCATAAAATACACAACAATTAATACTCTCGGGCTCATACATATTATGCATATGAAAAATATTTGTAGACAAACTCCATGCATATAAGTCTGGACAGAAGTTAGGGTTTGTGCAACCCAATGGTCACAAAATATTTTATCAAGAATATTCTACCTCCACGCTCTTGAATCTTCACAGTGTCTTCAAGCTTCACACAGTCCTTGATGGTCTCATATATCCAACATGCACCTTCGGGCATGTATTTAGTCACCGACTTCAAGGAAGTCACAGTAGCATACCATTGCGCTTCAATTTCATTTTCTTGGTGCAGCGATCACTGGGAAATTGGAATGGCACCCAGAAAAAGAGCGTCCTCCTCCTCCTCAAAGGCTCCTGCGCGATGTGGTGATGAAGAGTGAGGGTGAATCTTCACCAATAGTCTCCAATCAATGTGTTTCAAGGAAATCACAATAAAAAACATAGGTTCAGTCTTCACGCAAATAAATATGCGTGAGTCTTCTCACTAGTCTTCACCAAACATACAATAACAAGGAGTCTTTCTATTGGTTGCAACTTTAAATTATCAGTCATTACACCAACGTAACTCCAACAACGGAGAGAACAGTCTTCACAATGGTCTTCACGATACACCAAAGCAATCTTCACGATCACAAAACGAGGAAACACGTCACATCTATCAGGCTTGGAGTTGTCTATGTCGTAGGTAGGTGAACAATCGCAGGTGGAGGACAGGCGGCGGCAACAATAAAACTTTGAATGTTGATTCTCAAAACTAACAAATCGTTGGATCAACAGCGAAGTAGGGTTCGAATTTATGAGACAGCGCAGTCACACAATCATAACTGTCACACACACTTGTACAAGTGGAAGCAAGAGCACACAAACTATATCGTGGAGAAAGTGGGCGTGACTCAGCTCAGGTATGTAGAGAGAGAATGTCACACCAGGTCATGCACTCACTCGCAGAGCTCAAATCTGAGTTGGCACGCAACAATTTCACAGAGAGTATGCAGATATGTCTTGGGAAGAATGTTAGGGTTTCTGAGAGCTTGCGGGATAGGATTAACAACCAACAGACATTCATACCTCAAATTATCAAAAATGTTCCTCGACGCAGTCAAGGGAGTAACGCATGTACGTAGGCTGAGACTAGTGGTGGCAGACTGTCGATTTGCAGGCATCCTGAATCGAATTTGGAAGAGGGCAAAACGAAGGTCTGGTAGACAGAATGGAAGGCATGCAATGCAGCCAAGAGTTATGGCAGGTGGTGCTCTGATACCACTGATAGGTATAACTCCCGATTCTATTCATTTCATAGCCAAAACATTTATTTATACATTACAATGACTCTTGGGATTACACATCCGAGAGTCTTTTCATCTTCCTATTATTTACACTAACGTATAATCCTGATGGATTATATTCCAACAATAAGTAATAATAATATTTATTTTTTTATAAATATTTGTAGACAAAGTATAATAAAGTTCTAAATATTAAACAAAATGATAATTATGAGTTCATAATTTTTACCAACTCTTAGAACTTAACAAAAATTAATCTTAAATAGATTTATGTTAAGTAATAGATATTAAATAAAATTTAGTATCTAAATTATAACAAAAATTAATCTTAAATAGATTTATGTTAAGCAGTAGATATTAATTAAAATTGGATATCTAAATTATAATTATTAAATGATGTAATGTCATTAAAAACGACAAGAAGTTCTTTTCGAGAATAAAGTCTCATTCATGTAGCCCCAAGGGTTAGCTCAATTGGTAAGACGTGTGCACACTCTCTCGGTTTTGGGGAGAGGTCACGAGTTCGAGCCTTGAGTCCTTTGGGGTTAGGCCTTCTGCGAGGATGGCCGGTGGTTTACCACCTCTACCATCCACTAATGTGGGGAAGTATCACTGGATTTCCCGTGGATCTTTCCATCTGAAAAAAGTCTCATTCATGCATCACTCTTACTCTGAATATTATGTGCCATATATATTGTTGTTCCTTAATATTATGTGCCATATATATTGTTGTTCCTTAATGATTGCAAATCCTATTCTCATTTGTTCTTCATTGCTTAGTTAAACAATTTGGATGCTATTATTTATCTACCTTTGATGTTCTAGTTGGCTTCCACAATTAAACACATCTACCTTATAAAACTAAATAGTAGCATTTCAACCTTCATAAACACTTCTCTTTTCCCTATCCAACCATGTATTTGCTTAATGTTCATATGATGATTTTACTATGAGCATGTGTTCCTCCTTTGGAAAGAATGGATCTCTAGTCCTATTACATAAAGGTCCAATGGAAGCAACTTGATGTATGAGTGTGTATTTTAGTTAGGATTGTATGTAGATCTCAATTACCTATTTATGTGATGTAGTCTTTCTTTTTATGATTAAATTGCAAATAATACCGATGAATTGATTTCCAACACTTAAAGGAATAGGTTTATTTAGTACTTTTTTCACCACAATGGGATCACAATTTCCAGTATTTCCAAACTCCCAATTTCCAGAATTTCCAATCTCACTCAACGGAGTCCAATTCACTCCTCAATTGGAACAGTGTCAGTTTTTATAGTTCACTCTTTGCTCAACATAGTTTAGTTTACCATAGTGAGCAACAAATCCTCTTTAGTGTAGAACATTAATGGTTTTGATGATGAAAAAGTCCAAAGAAGTGGAGATCTAGACCCCAAAATCCATGTGTTTCCCAACAACTACCACTATAAATCAACTACTATGTAATATTCCCCATTACACAGTAAAAATAATAAAATAAAATAAATCATTACTAAGTAACAATGACAGTTTTTTTGGTTAAGCATCTATGTGGTTACAAAGATTAAGATAACTTTAGATCCAAACTTCTTGTACATAGGTAGTCTGGTGCTTCAGCTATTTGAGATGTAACTAAGAGTTGTGCAAGGAAAAGGTTTTGAGATCTTACTTAGTCAAGTGTGACTAAAGTATAAGTCTCCTTCAATTAAAAATGCAGGTATTGGAAGGTCTCGCTCAAACCCTTTGAATATAAATCACACCTTGATAGGTAAGACCATGTACACAACTTGTTTGATTCAAGACCTAAACCTCTAAACCTTAAGGTCTATACTTCATTATTTAATTAATTTATTTATTTTTTATTATCTTAGAATGTATATTGCAGGATGCTAATAGTCCAAACAAATGGTTTCGTACTTGATTGCATGTATTATAATCGGAGGGTTTATCAACTATACCACCCTTACCCTGACTCATGGCCGATGATTGTGCTAAGCTATGGTGGGTTTAAAATGTTACTTAATAAACCTCTTAAAAGTGAATCCAAAGTCCGGACGGTACCAGGATTTGATGCTTCTCGAGTAACGAGAATCCACCAGCTGTCGATAATGTATGGGCCAAAAACCCTATGGGTTTTATTTCACCTTCAATAAGTTGCAAAGTTGCTCCTTTGATGGTCTCGATGGAGGGTTTCATTTGTCAAACTCTACTACCCTTGGCTCTTTGAAGGTGCAACTTTGCAACTTATTGCAAGTACCCAACTCAAAACCTTCAAGAAAAAGACGAAACATTAGCCTTTAAAACTCGCGGCACTGTAAAAACTCTGTCTACAGACCTTGGTTGTTCACCTACTGAAGCTCAGCAAGAAGGGCTTCTTCGGCTTCAAGTTTATGGTTTATGGTAAGTCTCTTCACAACCTGATAGCAAAAAGTAGTACCAACAGTTTTTCTTTCACTCTATCTCTATATTAATGTTATTATTGGTTTCTGTGATAACGAAGGTGCAATCTATGGAGGTCTATGGATCCTATCCAGATGTGAAGTATTGTCAATGGTAAGATCACATTCTTTTTCCCAGTGTGGCTCTTAGTTGTCCGAGTACTCCCGTATGCAAAAACAAATTTCCTTCTCAGGCTTAGACTTATGGAGTATTCTAGGTTAGCAAAGAATTAGAAATCTTCTCAGCTAATGAAATTTTCGTGCGTGGTAAAAAAAAAACGACTGTGTAAAAATGTAAATCCTTTGTTGCTGTAAGTTTCGTAAGGGAAAAAGTGAAGTAAAATGGTGAACAGAGACAATATGGCCTTTGAATACGGTGTAGTAAGGTTTAGAGTACTATCCTTCTCATACTTCTGTGGAAGAAAATATTCGTAAGTTTTGCTACACATTAATGCAGATTGGTTAAAAGAATAAAATGTTGCATCATAGGTGTAAAGAAGAAAAGAAAACCTTCCTGGATAATGAGACTAGTTTTTAAAAAATTTCTTAGTTTTTCACTGTAAACCAAATATATCTGAGATAAAACTTGGTTTATTTATTTTATATATATATATATATACATATATATTTTGCTTCTGCTGCTTTTGGTTTGTAAGATAAAAAAAAAAGACGGTTCTAAAAGAAACTTTATTTCTGAACTAAAAGGCAAATCATGGATCAAAATAGATCTTGATAATTTTGGGTTACAGACCACAGATTTCTTCAAAAGGAAGAATTGATTCTAAGTAATTTACGGAAGAAATGAAGGGAGTTTGTTAATAAACCCTTAGTTACATAGTCACAGTGGTTTTACTGTTCTTAAATTCACTGAACCTTAAGCTTTATCTCTAAGAACTCTGTTATTTCAAAATCTAAATTCCAGTTGTGTTTTTTTTTCTTATTAAGAAAAAGAATACACAGCTGAGCTTTGTTATTCACACTTTGTTAAACAAGTTAGATGCGGATTTGTTAATACCTTTTTTGAGTTAAACCCCCCAAAAGGCAATCTTTAAACTATATATATATATATACACTAGAAACATAACACTAGTAAAAATCCGAAGCGTGTAAAAAAGAAGGTTTCGACGTGGTGTTTTTATTAAATGATTTAAGTTATTCTATTTTCGTGGTTTTTAATTCGACTAACTCCTAGTTATTCTAAGTCTAGGTTTTAGGTAAAAAGGAAGTACACAACTTAATATAAATAGAGTTGTGATTACTTAAATCTAACTATGAACTAAATATAATGTTAAAAGATGGGGCCTAAAACAAAATATTTAAAATGATACAAGAGAAGCCCCTAGAATTGAATTTAACTTCTAAAATATAAAAGGGTAAAAAGGAAGGAAGAGTTTTATTTTTACTAGCTCCTAAAGATTTTCAAACAGGTTGGGAACAAACCGATAAAAAAAAATCTCACTAGCAGTATGACTATAAACTACTAATATTCATTAACCTATTCTATTATAAGCCATCTATCTTAAATCATATCTCTTGTACTAAAGTACATCAATAAGAGGAAAAATACATGAGGTAAATATATTTCAATTTCTAAATCAATCATCTTCCTCTGTGTACTAGGTCCTAAACAATTTGTAATTTATGAATAAATAATGACATCAAATAGATTAGAGTTAGAACTTGGAGGGTTTATATAGAATGGAACCAACACCCAGGGAAGACTGTTCCACCCAACCTTTCCTGAAGCAGCCAAATTATTTGCTTAGGACCCCGAGCTTGCTCACTGCACCACTAGGGCGGAACTCTTTGCTACACAAGAGACTTAACTGAGCAATTCACTTTAGTTATCCTCTCATCAAATTCTTTGTGTGCGTGACTTTTAAATTTGCAGAAGTCACAAAGTCATTCTCTCCCAAAATCAGAATGAAAAATGGTGAGCCTCTTGTTCAATTTGATGGTTTATATAAGATTTCCTAGGTCTTAGGGTCGGTTGGAATTAATGAACCACACAGCTTAGTTCCCCCCTCTCAAGGAACATGACCACTTTTTTAGGGATTATGCTCCTGTAACATCTAGAAAGTGAGAGCTGGTGCTGCCATTTGTCCATCATCCTTTTATAGCTGCTACTTCCTCCTAGTGTCAGTGAACTCTCATTTAATAGTCTCCCTTGAATATGTGTCTCCATTTATTAGTGAATACATAAATAATTCTTCAATTACAGTCATCCTTAACCACTTGGTCAAAATAAAATTTAACATAATGTTTTGCTGAAATAAATGTTAAATATTTATTTTCTAGTTTTGGGTATGTTACAAACACCCCCCCTTAAGCTCAACATCATTCTCGATGTTGCTTAAGTTATTCTGAGTCTTCTCTGAACAAAGCTGGATATGCCACCTGCATATCGCTCTCCAGTTCCCAAGTCGCTTGATCTGGACTCAGGTGTTTCCATTGCACCTTTACCTGTCTAATGGTGCGATTTCGGACAAAACTTTTTTTCCTATTGAGAATACAATCAGGTTCCACTGGAAAATCTCCTTCTTGTTCTATTTGAATCAAATTCCAGTCAATCACATGAGTAGCATCATGTATATACTTTTTCAAAATGGATATGTGACAAACATTATGTATTTTAAGATTAGGCAGTAACGCTAATTGATAAGCTACTAGACCCACTCTTTCCAATATCTTGAATGGTCCGCAATACGTGAGTGCTAATTTAGCACAACCCTCTAATTGAAAAGAGCTTTTTCTTGGTTTAACCTTAATAAATACATGCTCACCAACTTGAAACTTTGTCAGTGTTATTTTTAGATCGGCGTGACTATTTTGCCTGTCTTGAGCAGTTTTCAAGTTGCCTTGTACCTGTTTCACTGTTAGTTCTAATGCTTTTAACATGTCAGGTCCTAATATCAATCGATCTATTAGGTTACTCCATGTAATTAGAGTGTTACACTTTCTACCATATAATATTTCAAAAGGACTAAGCTTTGTTGAGGCCTGATAATGGTTACTATAAGCAAATTCAACTAGATGCAAATAGTCTTCCCACTTCTTGGGATAATCACTAACATACATTCGCAGCATATCTTCTAGTACCTGATTAACTCTTTTTGTTTGTCCATCCGTTTACGGATGATAAGCAGTACTGAAATTTAGTTTAGTGTCTAAACTCTTAAATAAAGTTTTCCAGAAATTACCTATAAATTTCAGATCTCGGTTAGAAATAATTACCTTTGGAATTCTGTGTAGACGAAAGATTTCTTTCATAAATATATCAACGATATTAGCAGCTGAATGAGTTGTTTTAACAGGAATAAAGTGTGCCTCTTTACTTAACTTATCTACAACTACCATTATGGAATCATTATGTTTCTGGTTTTTAGGTAAACCAGTTGCAAAATCAAGACTAATGACTTCTCATTTTCAATTTGGTATTGGTAATGGCTGTAGTAGGCCTGCTGGGTGTTGGTGTTCAGCCTTAACCTGTTGACACTTGATACACCTATCTAAGAATTCAACAACCTCATTTTTCATGTTAGGCCAAAAGTATTCTTTTCTTAACATAGTAATCATTTTCTGATATCCTGGATGTCCAAAATATGGACTTTTATGCATTTCATTCAAAATTAGCAACTTAACTTCAGATATATTTGGTACATACAATATGTTTTTCAACAGTATTAAGCCTTGTTCATTAAAACTGTAATCTTTAAATACAATTTCAGATGTATTCTGCATTATTTTTTTTTTAAATTTTGATATTTAGGATCTTGTCTTACTCTTTTCATCAATTTTTCTTCCAAATTAGTTTTATGATTGCTAATGGCAGCCACAAAACTGGTTACAACATTCCTACTCAAGGAATCAACCACTTTGTTTTCTTTCCCTTTAATATGCTTGATCTCAAAATCATATTCGCTAAGGAAAGCTATCCATCTAGCTTGCCCTGCGTTTAGATTTTGCTGATCAAATAGATATTTCAGACTTATGTTATCAGACATTAGCAGAAATATTTTTCCTATTAAGTGATGATGCCACATTTTTAAAACGTGAATTATTGCAGCTAACTCTAAATCATAAGTTGCATAATTTTTTCATGAATTTTTAATTTTTTGGACTCATATGCGATTGCATGACCTTCCTATGTCAACACCCCGCCCAAGCCTTTGTTGCATGCATCTATGCATACGATGAAGTATTTGTTTTGGTCAACTAATTTTAGGATGGATGCAGTAGTTAATAATGTTTTTAATTTATTAAAACTATCTTCACACTTCTGATCCCAAATAAAATTTTTACCCTTCTTCTGTAATGAAGCTATAGGGTTTGCAATTCTTGAAAACCCTCGAATGAATTTTCGACAGTATCCTGTTATTCCCATGAAGGATCGTACATTGGTTATGTCCTTAGGAACATCCCAATTAACAATAGATTTTATTTTATTTGGGTCCACTGTTATCCCTTCTTCGGATATTACATGTCCCAAATATTGTATCTTATCTTTATAAAAATCATATTTACTAAACTTAGCATATAACTAATGTTCTCTTAACACTTGTAAAATTATCTTTAGGTGTTGATCATGCTCTTCTTTAGTCTTAGAATAAATTAGTATGTCGTCTATAAAGATGACTACAAATCTGTCTAAATACTTACTTAGGACATTATTCATTAAACACATAAAGGTTGTCGATGCATTTGTTAGCCCGAAGGGCATAACTACGAATTCATAGTGTCCATACCTTGTTCGGAAAGCAATTTTAAAGAGGTCTTCATCTTTAATTCTAACTTATTAGTGATAACCAGACCTTAAGTCGATTTTAGAGAATATCGTTGCTACGCGTATCTGATCGAATATATCATCAATGCGGGGCAGAGGATATCTATTTTTAATCGTCATTTTATTAAGTTGACGGTAGTCTATGCATAAGCGTAGAGTACCATCCTTTTTTTTAACAAAAAGGACCGGTGCTCTCCAGGGGGATACACTTGGTCTTATGTAATGTTTGTCTATTAACTCTTGTAACTGTAATTTGAGTTCATTCAGCTCTAAAATATTCATCCGATAGGGAGCTTTTGAATTAGGTACCGCTCCGAGTACCAATTCAATTGTAAAGTCCACATCTCGTTTAGGAGGCAATCCTCGAATTTCTTCCGGAAATACGTCCACAAAATCCTGCAGGATCGGGATATCCTCGAATCCAGGTTTATTTTCATTATTAACTTGTAGATTTATAACATGTACATCAAAAACTTTACAGCCTTTTTCATCTGTAAGGCAGAAATTTGTCTAACAGATACAATAGTGTTATTTCTCCTTGTTTAAACAAGTAAAAGTCATGTGAAAGAAATTTAAAATTACCTAGTGTTTCTCAAGCCAATCCATCCCTATGAGAATATCGTAATATCCTAGAGGTAATACATTTAATTTTACGTGAGTTTCAAACTGATCCATCTTCAAATCACAACTTTCAACATAGTTTACTACTTTCCGTTTAGTTCCCGTGGCGAGCTGGACTAGCCATGATTTATCAAATTTATTTAAAGGTAATTTACATTTTTCCACTATGCTAGGAGATATATAACTAAGACTAGCTCCTGGATCAATTAAGATGGAAGCAGAGAAATTTTGGATCATACCTTGCACTTCTACCATAGAAGTATGGTGGTCCGCTTGTTGGTTTTCCAGTGCTGCATTAATTCTGTGCATTACGTTGTCTACATCCCCAACTATTTCTTCTTCTTGTACAGTGTGTATATTGCTGTTGTTACCCTTCCGATTTGGACAATATTTGGCATAGTGTGGTCCTTGGCATTCCCAACATTTGACAGGTTCCCGTTGTTCAATGTTTCTAACAAAATTGTTAGAAAAATCCCTACCCTTTGATGCTGCATTATTCTGAGGTATCTTGTTCTTAAAATCAGTCTTATGGTAATTGTTTTTGGAAAAGCTCTCGGTCTTACTACCAAAACGCTTATTTCATTTGAATCCTCTTTTGCTTTGATCAAATTGACTAGTCTTTTTTGTTTTCCAAATTGGTAGACTTTCTCTTTTCTTGCCTTGTTCATAACAGAATTATGCCTTCCTCATAGCTTCCTCCAAGGTTTTTAGATTGTCAAACTCAATCCTATCCTTGAAACTAGCAGGTAAACAATTTAGAAACTGTTGAATTTTTTGTTTTTCATCTATTATGTATGGTACGTATCTGAGTAAACTTAAGAACTTGATGTTCAGTTCCTTCATAGAAATGGACCCAAGTTTTAAGTCATAAAATTCCTTGGTTCTGTCCTCATAATACTATTTGGACAAAAACCTTCTCTTGAAGTACTTCTTAAAAACCTTCCAAGTCAAGTACTTCTCCTTCAGGTTCTCGACCCTCTTGATGTCTTGCCACCATATGTCGGCTTTCCCGATCAAGTTGTAAATAGCCATTTTTGGCCTTTAATCTGTCAGAATAATTATAAATTTGGAAGTATTTCTTCATGCCTGATAGCCAGGCTTCTACTTCCTCCCCTTTCTCTGTTCCTCCATCGAACATAGGAGGTTTAATTTTCTTGAATTCTCCAGAAATCTCTTCGTAGGGTTTGTATTTTTTCTTCCTAGGTCTTCAGTCACTATCATTGCTGTCACTTATATATCTCTATTTTTCCTTACGTGACCTTGGTCTAATCTCTGAGAAAGATTCACTATTAGGATGCTTTCCTCTTTTTCCTTTAGGTTTATAGGACGTGTGAGATTCAATTTCAATAACACTCCTTTTATCCAAGAGATATTCATTTAATTCTAAAATTCTTTAGTTACCCTGTCTCATAGTTTGTAGTTCATCCTTCAAATCTCTGAGTGTCTATAATAATTCAGGATTATTCAAATCTACGTACAAATTGTCATGATTAATGTGTTGAGAGCCATTCTCAGCAGAAGCTTCTGCATTCTCTATTTTCTGCAAAACAAGTTTTTATATTTCTAGATATAAATAAATAACAAGAAAATAAAATAAAGTTAGTACATTGTTTTTCCTTTATAAGCGAGTGAGCCTGTCACGCCTACTGTTGAAACCTCGCTCTAATACCACTTGTAATATTCCCCATTACACAGTAAAAATAAGAAAATAAAAAAAATCATTATTAAGTAACAATGATAGTTTTTTTTTGGTTAAGCATCTGTGTGGTTACAAAGATTAAGATGACTTTAGTTAACTTGTTTAAAAGATCCAAATTTCTTGTACATAAGTAGTCTGGTGCTTAAATTGTTTGAGACAACTAAAAGTTGCACAAGGAAAAGGTTTTGAGATCTTACTTAGTCAACTATGACTAAAGTATGAATCTCCTTGAATTAAAAACGCACAGGTATTGAAAGGTCTCGCTCAAACCCTTTGAATACAAATCACACCTTAATAGGTAAGACCATGTGCACAACCTGTTTGATTCAAAACCTAAACCTCTAAACCTTGAGGTCTCTACTTCGTTATTTAATTAATTAATTTATTTTTTATTATCTTAGAGTTTATATTGTAGGATGTTAATAGTCCAAACAAACGGTTTCATACTTGATTGCATGTATTATAATCGGAGGGTTTATCAACTATACCACCCTTACCCTAACTCATGGCCGATGATTGCGCTAAGCTATGGTGGGTTTAAAATGTTACTTAATAAACCTCTTAAAAGTGAATCCAACCAGGAATTTTGATGCTTCTCGAGTAACGAGAATCCACCAGCTGTCGATAATTTATGGGCGAAAAACCCTATGGGTTTTATTTCACCTTGTTTTTCATGCCGGCTCTTTTGATGGTCTCGGTGGAGGGTTTTATTTGTCAAAGACTCTTTGAAGATGCAACTTTGCAACTACCCAACTCAAAACCTTCAAGAAAAAGACGAAAGGCTAGCCTTTAAAACTCACGGCACTGTAAAAACTCGGTCTGCAGACCCTGGTTGTTCACCTACTGAAGCTTAGCAACCACCTACTGAAGCTCAGCAAGAAGGACTCCTTCGGCTTCAAGTTTATGGTTTATGGTAAGTCTCTTCACAACCTGATATCAAAAAATAGTTACCAACAGTTTTTCTTTCACTCTATCTCTATATTAATGTTATTGCTGGTTTCTGCGATAACGAAGGTGCAATCTATGGAGGTCTATGGATCCTATCCAGATGCGAAGTATTGTCAATGGTAAGATCACAGTATTTTTCCCAGTGTGGCTCTTAGTTGTCCAGGTACTCCCGTATGCAAAAACAAATTTCTTTCTCAGGCTTAGACTTATGGAGGATTCGAGGTTAACAAAGAATTAGAAATATTCTCAGCTAATGAAATTTTTGTGCGTGGTAAAAAAAAGAACTTTGTAAAAATGTGAATCCTTTGTTTCTGCAAGTTCCGTAAGGGAAAAAGAGAAGTAAAATGGTGAGCAGAGACAATATGGCCTTTGAATACGGTGTAGTAAGTGGACTTATTATCGTAAAGTAGGCTGCAAGCTCTTTTTTTGTACAAACGGTTAGAAGTAGGAAATCTTCCGTTTTGTCATTCCTGAATGTAATATTTTTGGAGACGTTTATACTAGGTTTAGAGTACTATCCTTCTCATACTTCTATGGAAGAAAATATTGGTAAGTTTGGCTACACATTAATGCAGATGGGTTAGAAGAATAAAATGTTGCATCATAGGTGTAAAGAAGAAAAGAAAACCTTCCTGGGTAATGAGACTAGTTTTTAAAGAATTTTCTTAGTTTTTCTCTGTAAACCAAATATATCTGAGATAAAACTTGGTTCTTATTATATATATATATATATACATATATATTTTGCTTCTGCTGATTTTGGTTTGTAAGATAAAAAAAAAGGACTGTTCTAAAAGAAACTTTATTTATGAACTAAAAGCCAAATCATGGCTCAAAATAGATCTTGATAATGTTGGGTCACACACCATAAATTTATTAAGAAGGAAGAATTGATTCTAAGTAATTTACGGAAGAAATAAAGGGAGTTTGTTAATAATCCCTTAGTTACACAGTCACAGTGGTTTTACTGTTCTTAAATTCACTAAACCCTAAGCTTTATCTTGAGCTAAGAACCGTGTTATTTCAAAATCTAAACTCTAGTTACTTGTTTTTCTTTATTAAGAAAAAGAATACATAGCCGAGCTTTGTGATTTACACTTGTTAAACAAGTTAGATGCGGATTTGTTAATACCTTTTTTGAGTTAAACCCCCAAAAGGGCACGAATATTTAAACTATATAAATACATATATATACTACAAACACAACACCAGTAATAATCCAAAGCCTGTAAAAAAACAGAGTTTCGACCTGGTCTTTTTATTAAATGATTTAAGTTATTCTATTTTCGTGGCTTTTAATTCCAGTAACTCCTAGTTATTCTAAGTCTAGTTTTTAAGTTAAAAGGAATTACACAACTTAATATAAATATAGTTGTGATTACTTAAATCTAACTATTAACTAAATAAAATGTTAAAAGATGGGGCCTAAAACAAAATATTTAAAAAGATACAAGAGAAGATCCTGGAATTGAATTTAACTTCTAAAATCTAAAAGGTAAAAAAAAGGATCAGTTTTATTTTTACTTGATGCTAAAGATCTTCTAACCGGTTGGGAACGAACGGATAAAAAAAATCTCACTAGGTGCAGACTATACACATTCTGACTATAAACTACTAATATTCATTAACTTATTCTATTATAAGGCATCTCTATCTTAAATCATATCTCTTGTACTAGAGTACATCACTTCGATGAAAGGAAAATTACAGGAGATAAATATCTTTCAATTTTAAAATCAATCATTTTCTTCCTAGTACTAAGTTCTAAACAGCTTGCAATTCATGAATAAATAATGACATAAAATAGATTAGAGTTAGAACCTAGAGGGTTTACAGAGAATGGGACCAACACCCAAGGGAGACTATTCCACCCAACTTTTCTCAAGCAGGCAAATTATTTGCTTAGAACCCCCGAGCTTGCTCACTGCACCACTAGGACAAAGCTCTCTGCTACACAACATACTTAACTCAGCAATTCACTTCAGTTATCCCCTCATCAAATTCTTTGTGTGCCTTACTTTTCAGTTTGCAGCAATCACCTAGTCATTATCTCCCAAACTTAGAATGAAAAATGGTGAGCCTCCTGCTCAATTTGATGGTTTATATAAGATTGCCTAGGTCTTAGGGTCAGTTGGCATTAATGAGGCACACAGCTCAGTTCCCCCCTCTCAAGGAACATGGTCCCACTTTTTTAGGGATTATGCTCCTGCAACAGCTAGAAAGTGAATGCTGGCGCTGCCATTTGTCAATCAACCTATTACAATCGCTCCTTCCTCCTAGTGGTAGTGAACTCTCATTTAACAATCTCCCTTGAATAGCTGTCTCCATTTATTAATGAATAAATAAATAATTCTTCAATTACGGTCATTCTTGACAACTTGGTCATGATAAAATTTAACATAATGTTGTGCTAAAATAAATGTTAAATATTTATTTTATAGTTTTGGGTATGTTACATAAGCATTACCACTCACTCCGCATGAGTATTCATATCAACGCATGATGCATTCTTTCAGTAGAATAAGAGTTTACTATTGCATCGACATTATTGAGATGATATACAACCTAATATTGGGGATATGTTGTAATGTAATGTAAGGTAACATTACATTACAAAAAATAAAAAGTAATTAAAAAAATACATGTGGGCTCATAAAATAAATAAATTATGAAAATTAATTTAAAAAATCCAAGGCCTATAAAATAAAAAATTTAAATTTAAACTTGAATCTATCAAGAAAGAGAGGGATAAAATTTCTTGAGCTTAAGATTAAAACAATACATCTCAAGAAATTGGATCCCTTCTGGTGCTTAACAAATATGGTTAAAATGGATCTATGTTGGTATTTAAGATAGACATAACAACTAGTTCAGGTTGGATCCCTTTTGATCATGATACTATCATTTTTACTTTGAACAGCTACAAAAAAAATGCTTTCATGCATGTTTATAGTTTCTACAATTTATTGGAAGAAGTACTTATTTTAGCTTATATCTGAGTAACTTTAGCTCTGGTATGACTTTGGATAAGGGCCAATCCAAATGGAGTTAACTTGTTTCATTAGATTAGATCTATTACTTATGTCATTATTAGCTAAACGTAGTGGTTGCTATAGAATTCTTACATTTTGTAGACATTCCTACATTTTATGTTAAAATATTGTTTTTAGTTGTTTAAATGCTCATAGTTATTATAGAACTATTTTCTAATGCAATTTCAAGATAATAAATGTTTTCTTTCATACATATGATCTCATTTTCAACCCTTGCTTTTTGTTAATTCAGGCTCACCCATGGCTTCTGAATATCTGCATTCTATCACTAGAGAGATTTTACCAAAGGTTATAAAATGAAAGAAAAATCACTTTACGCTTTTCTTTCATAGGATTGATAACGAACTAAGTGGCAACTAGATAATTTGAGTCTTATAATGCCCTCAAAACCCTTGGCAAGTAGATAATTTGAGTCTTATAATGCCCTCACAACCCTTAGTTAGAACTTATTCATGATTTTCTTTTGTGATTGTTCCATTGATTGAATTAGGATTTGTATACTAATAGAAATTTCATTCCTTTTGTAGTTTCATATGTTTTACAAAACCCTCAAAAAATTTACATCAATCTCTAGGTTTACAATTAAGAATAAAGGTTTAGTTACAATAGTCTTGTTGGTGTCTTGTTTAAACTCGATAAAGTATTATTGCTAGGCCACCAACTGCTACAAACATATTGGACATATATACTAAGAAAGATGATATTAGTGTGACAATGGAATTTCGCAGAAATATTGATCAAGCCAAATCGCAGCCGAGCCTACGCTGATAGCCTGATACAGCTTCGTCCAATCGAATAGCAAAGCCGGGGGCCGCACTTACCCTTATCCCGATGCAACTTCTTGCAATGAAATACCTACAAGCTTCATCCAATCGAATACCACAGCCTCGGGCCTCGCTTATCCTGATACAACTTCTTCCAAGCAAATACCGACGCAGCCCCAAACCCCAAGCCGCGCTTATGCTTACACAACTTCCACCAATCCCGTACATAGAGAGGAGGAGGAGGATTCAAATAACAAAAATATGGTGGTGTACTACTCGCACTATTTTGGGCTTCCATCTTATAGGCTTCTTTAGCTTGACTTTACAATAATTTGAATTTGACTGATTAGTTAGTTCGTTAAAGTTTATTTATTTATGGTTATGAAGCAAAGATTATAATTTTTATAAATATTAATAAGTTAAATTGTTCATTATCCATGGCCCTTTATAGGGTTGATGATCTCCTTTAGATAAATAAATAAATGGTATATTATTTTTTCTCAAACTATAATTTTTTCTAAATTATTGTACATTATTTCTATCAAATCTCATTAAACAAAATAATTAATACATTTTTAAAAATATTATTTAAATTATATCAATATTCAAAATTAAATGGTACATTATTTTCTCTCAAACCCCATTGACCAAATCAAATAATAATTTATGAAATAAAATTATTTACAAAATAATTAATACATGCTTATGCATATTAAAAATATTAATATATTTATCATTATTATTTATGAATATATAATCATAAGTATTTTAGATTCAATATTTCTTTCCACTCATGGCTTTATAACAAAGAGTTACAAAATTATCGATATATTATTTATATAATATGTATTTAAATTTTAATATTTTGAATTTTTCATTTTATCTATTTATATTTATATTGTACAATAATAAACATATTATTTTTGTATGGTTAAATATATGGCATCGTAAAGACGCAATTAACTAAAACAAGTAATAATAATCTTTATTTTTTTATAAATATTTTTAGACAAAGTATAATAAGGTATCAAATATTAAATAAAATGATAATTATGAGTTCACAATTTTTACTAACTCTTTCACCTTTATAAAAATTGATCTTAAATAGGTTTATGTTAAGTAATAGATATTAATTAAAATTGAGTATCTAGTTTATAATTATTAGATGATAATTTATAAGAATTTCTTCTCTAAAATAAAGTCTCATTCATGTATCACTCCCACTGTGAACATTATGTGCCATCTATTATTGTTGTTCCTTAATTGTTGCAAATCCTCTTCTCATTTATTCTTCATTGCTTAGTTAAACAACTTGGATGTTATTATTTATCTACCTTTGATGTTCTAGTTGGCTTCCACAATTAAATAAATCTACCTTATTTGCACTTCGCTTTTCCCTATCCAACAATGTATTGCTTAATGTTCATATGATGATTTTACTATGAGCATGTGCTCCTCCTTTGGAAAGAATGGATCTCTAGGCCTATTACATAGAGGTCCAATGCAACAATCCTCAATTATGGTCCAACATTTTCCATCAAGTACACTTCCATAAATTTATGTGAGGATGTTATAGAAGCACTATTTCTAATTTATTGTATTTTGGATGGAAAAAAATTAGTTGGTGTGTCCTCAAAGCTTAGAGAGGGAGTGTCCAAAGATTTATATAAAGTCTCACAATAAATTGTATTGGGATTCTAATATTGTTCCCCTCCCTTATGATTCCCTTTCTTCCATATTAAAATATATGTCTCTAATCCCTTTTTTCCATCCCTATCAAAAGGTATACTTACCTACATATTTAACAATTAAGGTTCCCGCGTTGTAATGCCATCAAGCAAAGACGACCATGGATTAATAGGAGGTGACAACTTTAAATCATAAATCAAGGCTTTGTATTGACAAATTGGCCTACCAACAATGAGATAAACTTTGAATTACTAACATAATTTGATTCTAATTATCTTCAAGTTATTGTACAAAAGGTGTCTATCCACAAAGCTCTTGAATTTAAAAATTTCTCATTGTGTCTCTAAAAAAATAATGTTGAAATATACAAAATTACTTGAAATCATTTTGTACACCTACATATTATTATATGTTTGGAGACCCACTAAAAATTTCCATGGAGGAAGACCAAGAGAAGCCTAATTTCCTAAGGCGTCTCATATCTCCCAATTTTGGGTAAGAAAGCCATCTGCTTTATTCATTATTTCAAAAATTAAGGACCAAGAAGAGGATATTATGGAAGCAACTTGATGTATGAGTGTGTATTTTAGTTAGGATTGTATGTAGATCTCAATTACCAATTTGACTAATGTAGTATTTATTTTTATGATTAAATTGCATATAATACTGATGAATTGATTTCCAACATTAACACTTGAAGGAATAGGTTTATCTAGTACATTTTTCACCACAATGGGATCACAATTTCTAGTCTTCCCAAACTCATTATGTGTAGTCCAATTCACTCCTCAATTGGAATAGTCTCAGTTTTTATAGTTCACTCTTTGATCAACATAGTTTAGCTTACAATAGTCAGCAACAACTCCTCTTTAGTGTAGATAATTAATGGTTTTGATGATGAAAAATTCTAAATAAGTGGAGATCTAGACCCCCAAGTCCATGTGTTTCCCAACAAATACCACCATACATCAACTGTGTATTGTCACTCACTGCGCATGAGCATTCACATCAACGCATGATGCATTCTTTGAGTAGAATAAGAGTTTACTATTAAGGATGATAATAAGTTTTTGTTGCATCGATATTACTGAGATGATATACAACCTAATATCGGGGATATGTTGTAAACGGTAATGTAACGTAACATTACATTACAAAAAATAAAAACTTATTAAAAAAAATACATGTTGGCTCATAAATTAAATAAATTATGAAAATTAATTTAAAAAACCCATGGTCTATAAAATAAAAAATTAAGACTTAAACTTGAATCTGTCAAGAAAGAGAGGGATCAAATTTCTTGAGTTTAAGCTTAAAAAAATATACCTCAAGAAACTGGATCCCTTCTGGTGCTTGATAAATTTGGTTAAAATGGATCTATATTGGTATTTAAGCTAGATAGAACAACTAGTTCAGAATGGATCCCTTCTGATCATGATACTGTGATATTTACTTTGAACAGTTACAAAAAAATGACACTTTCGTGCATGTTTATAGTTTCTACAATTTATTGGAAGAAGTACTTATTTTAGCGTATGTCTGAGTAACGTTAGTTCTTGTATGACTTTGGATAAGGGCCCATCCAAATGTAGTTAACTTGTTTCATTAGAGTAGGCCATTATTAGCTAAACATAGTAGTTTCTATAGAGTTCTTGCATTTTGTAGACATTCCTACATTTTATGTTAAAATATTGTTTCTTGTTGTTTAATGCTCATAGTAATTATAGAACCATTTTCTAATGCAATTTCAAGATAATAAATGTTTTCTTTCATACATATGATCTCATTTTCAACACTTGGTTTTTGTTAATCTAGTCTCTGATTGTTTTGACCACCTGCATGGAACCCATGGCTTCTAAATGTCTGCATTATATCACTAGAGAGATTTTACCAAAGGTTATAAAATGAAGGAAAAATCACTTTATGCTTGTCTTTGATAGGATTTATAAAGAACTAGGTGGAAACTAGAGAATTTGAGTCTTATGCCCTCACAACCCTTAGTTGGAACTTATTGAGGATTTGATTTTGTCATTGTTCCATTGGTTGAACGAGGATTTGTATACTACTAGACATTTCATTCCTTTTGTAGTTTCATATGTTTTGAAAATCCCTCAAAAGTTTATATCAATCTCTAGGTTGTGAATTAAGAGTAATGTTTTAGATACAATACTCTTGTTGGTGTCTTCTTTAAACTCGATAAAGTATTATTGCTGATATTATAGGCCACCAACTGCTACAAATATATATTGGAAATATATTCTAAGAAAGAGGATATTACTGTGACAATGGAATTTGAGAAAAACGACTCATATTTTTTTTTGTCCTTATCCCTCTTCATTGCGTAACACATTGATGGAATTATCTCTCTTCAACCTCTCTTATGTGAGATTTTTATTGTTGATATGACTAATTTTGTCTATGTGTGGACATACGTTAATTTCCTATAAATATCTCTTCTTCTTAGTTAAAATGCAAAATTTTGCACCTGCATTGATATCATTGTACAATATATGGTCAAACAAGAATTACCTACATTCTCCAAGAGAGAAAAAATAAGCTCAATAGAGGACAATCCAATACAATCAATCTCTTGGAGTTTATAAGGATTATTCAAAAGATTCATACATAAGGTTTTCTATTGTAAAGTGTTGGAGAATTATGGTGGGACGACCGATCGCCCCTACTTTTCATTACCTTTTCATATGTAGATGAATAACAAAGACCCAAATCTACCACCTTTTATACCAATTCTTAAAGATTTTACTTTGGCTTTGAGAAAACATTTGTTTGAAATAAAAGGGATCCAAAAGTTTTGCAAGCACGTAGTTATTGCATTTAACTCTCCTAAAGGAATGGTTTCTTTCATTATATGATGGATGTGTATATTTGTGTGTTTTGAAAAGAAGACTAATTTCAATTGTGGATATAGATCATTTGGAAATGTATATGTGTTTGATGTATAATTGCGAGCTACTTTAAATACAGTGTAGTTGCCACATAAAACTGAAAAAGATTGGAACCTATGACGAAATTATAGAGGTACTGGCATTATGAGTTTTGAGACGATGTAAAAAGACAAAATACATGAAATTAAGATTTCATAATATATATAAAAAAAAATTAGAAATTTTGTGTAGTCACTACAACAAAAACTGGATTTAGCGTCAGATTTAGTGCCAGATTTTAGTGTAATTTTTTCTCAATTGTGATGAAGAATCTGGCACTAAAACAGGCGCTATTGTACATTTTCGTAAAACGCCGTCTATTGTGTCTTTTGTTTCGTCTTTTTAAACGTCTATTTTTGCTTCCTTTGTTGCGCCCATTTTTTTGCGTCTTTTTTTACACCTTTTTTTGTGCCCAATTTTGCATCTTGTATTGCATCTTTTTTGTGCCCTTGGTTACGTCCTTGTTTGCACCCAGTTTGGCGCCCAGTTTAGCATCCAATGTTGTGTATGATGTTGCTCCTAATTTGACGTCAAGTTTGGCACCCAATTTTGTATCTATTTTTACGTCTACATTTGCATCCAGCTTTACGTCTAGTTTTACTTCTAATTTTGCATCCCATTTTATATATTTTTTTGCGTCCATGTTTGTGCCCAAAATATCATCATATTTCACGTCCTCTTTTGTGTCTAGGTTTGCACCTACTATTCCATCTTGGTTGATGTCTTGTTTTGCATATAGGTTTGCACCCAGCTTGCACCTAATGTTGCACCTATGTTTGTGTGTAATATTGTGTCATGTTTTACATCCAATATTGCATCTAGTTTTACATCCAATGTTTCAACCCATTTTACACCAAATATTGTATCTCTTTTTATGCCTTTCTTTGTGCCAAGTTTTGCTTACAATTTTGCGCCTAGTCTTGTGCTTGGCTTTACATCGAATGATGCGTCCAATTTTATGTCAACTTTAGCATCCAATTTTGTGTCCAACCAAGAATCCACTTTTGCATCTACTATTGCATCTAGTTTTCAGCATCACATCTTCTTTTGCGTCTAAGTTTGCACCTACTATTCCATCTTGGTTGATGTCTTTTTTTGCATCTAAGTTTGCAACCAGCGTTGCACCTAATGTTGCACCCATGTTTATGTCTAATGTTGTGTCATGTTTTACATCCAATATGGCATCTACTTTTATATCCAATGTTTAATCTCATTTTACATCCAATATTGTATCTCGTTTTAACTCTTCTTTGTGTCAAGCATTGCTCACAGTTTTACGTCTAGTGTTGTGCCTGATTTTACATCAAATGATGTGCCCAATTTTATGCCAACTTTAGAGTCCAACCAAGAATCCACTTTTGCATATACTATTGCATATGGTTTTGGGCCTAATATTGAATATAGTTTTGAGCATTTAATTGTGTCTAGTTTTTTCATCCATTTTTATGTTTATTGTGATGTCCATTTTTGTGTCCACATTATCTTATGTGACGTCCACTTTTATATCCACATTTGCATTTGGTGTGACGTCTACTTTCACGTCATGTTTTTCATCCAGATTTGCAATTAGTGTTGCATATAATGTTGCATCCATTTTGTGTTTTGTTTTGTATTTACTATTAATTAAGAATTTAAAATTCAATTATTAATAATGAAATATAACATTTTTTATTGTTTTTGCATCCATTTTATTAACTTCAATTAAATGTTGAAATATATCAAAATTATCAAATATCATTAAAAATTCAAAATTAAAACATAACATTTCTAAATAAGTTTACTGAAAATTCTCAACATCCATCCAAAAATAGTAATATCATCGTATATATAATGCTAATTATTCATCAAAAGAACATTGGCAATTTCCAATTATATAAATCAAGAAACAAGACATTACTAATTATATGACCATCTTCTTTAATCAAATCAACTAAAATTCAAATGTTTGATCAACGTATCAAAACCTTTCATGGATATCACTAAGGTAAAGTAAAAAGAAGTCAAACATATATATGATTTAAATACCAAACTGACAAAAAACAAGTTGTATAATATACATAAGTCAAAATTATAAATTTATCATAGTTATATATCATCAATAATATATGTAAATATATGTATCATGTTCTTTAATCAAATCAACTAAGATTCAAATGTTTGATCAACATACCAAAACCTTTCATGGATATCACTATAGTAAAGCAAAGCGAAGTCAAATATATATGTGAATTAAATACTACTCTAACCAAAAAAATGTTGTATAATCTCTATATATAAATATAAAAGTCAAAATTATATATGTATCATAGTTATATATGTAAATATAATGCAAAATGTATCATGGTCTTGCATACCATCAGTCTCTAACTAGCACCACCAACATCATCATCAAGATCATGTTCATGATCATCAAAATCGTCATCTTGATTAACCTCGTCGTCATTGTCGCCATCATCATCATCACCATCATCATCTTCTTTTTCTTCTATATCCAATGTAGGCTGAACATAATTTGGGTCATTATCTATAGAGTCATCAATTGTTGTGATCTGGAAAAAAAAATCAATATCAGATGTTAGTATTAATTTCATACCACAATGCGTATTTCTCATATATTTTTAATATTACCTCATACCAAATTAAAAATAAGTATAATACAATTGCAATTAATGTGTGTGTACTAATATAACTACAAAAAAAGCAAAAAATATAACTAAATGACAACTTTATTAAAACGTTTGAAGCTTTATCCAAGATATTGGCGGTCATTTGGCATTATAGTGTATTGCCTCTCTACTGCAATTAATCATTTGAAAATCTATCCAAGATATTGTAATCCCCTTTTTACTGAGTCATAAGTGAAATGGCTTCAGTGATGAATTTTCAAGTCTTCTAAAAATACATCCTACATTAGATGTCAATGTGTTTATGACATCTAAAGTCAATTGAATAGCCTAATGATGATTTACACAGATATGATAAAACTACCACCACTACATGAAAAACAAAAGTGAAACATAGAGGCACTTAGACCAGATTTCACGCCAAACATATTGAAATGGACCCAACTAATGAAATTCAAATTTCTCACAATTCGTTCAAAAGTTCAATTCATTTCAATAAAAAGCCATCAGACTAACTAGACCTATAACATTGACATGTGTTGCTCTATAAAGACTAGACATTGTAGTAGCTAAGCATGCTAGACTTACAATAGACTATCATTCATAGATATTGACAGCGCACCAAACAAAGAGATCAATCCATCCCCTCGAGCTAGCCACAGTTCTATAATGGAACATGTAAATCCCTTAAAAGAAATTTCTAGATCCTGGATTTTGATGCACTTTCTAAGGCTCCTTGGGAGAGGACCACTGAGAATATTGTCAAATGGCATCGTCTTCACTGATATATTCTCTTCATTCAATTTTTCTTACCTTCTCCATTGGCCAAGACGTGATGAGAATTGGGAATCGATTCAACTCACCACATTCGACATGGATTCTTCATAATTTATGTCAATCAATGCATGTGCATTAATTGAAATTGAACATATAAAAAAAACTTGTCCATATTGAAAATGCTTAATTTAAGTAAAGATGTGAAAGATGAGTTATCAAACCAAATTCCTCTTCTCAACATTTCTAGGTGTGCCCCCTGCTAGAAATATATTGGAGGAAACTAGAAGCCTGTCAAAACGGGGAGAAATGGAAGAGGGTTTAATGACTAGTGAAGACCTAAAAAACTTGAAACTTGCATAATATCTTGCAAAAGCTTGTTATGAGATATGTATGTGAGTACCACCGGCCTTGCACATAAAATAACCCATTTCCATACAAATCTTATTTTCAGCTGAGCCATCTGCGCAAATAAACTCAGCATCAAAGAAGCCTTAGTAGTTAGTACACGATATTGGAAGGTGGTAGGTCCTCTTGCCAGTGAGGAGAATTAGTTATTTAGGTTAACATATACAAAAAAAACTACTAAAAATGAGACCAGAGATGCAAAAGAATATCAGAGGGTCATAATGATATTCAAGATTTTCCTATAGATCTAATTTTCCAAGAAATTTTGAGTTTGGTAATAGCAAACAATGGACAGATTAATAGGTTCCAAAATTATTTCTTTCAATTGTCATGTTTCTCAAGGTTGTTGATCTCTCTGGCACCTTAATAACAGCATTACCAACTTAACTGGGGTAATTGAAATATAAATCCTCTCTCTTTTTCTTGGGCTGAGGTTTAGCTTCTTGGATAATGTACAAAGAAGGATAAGTCTTGATTTTATAACTTGAAAAAATATCTAGAAAGGTCTTTCTTCAACCCTAGATTTTAGGGTGGTTACAAATAAAACATAAAATATAAAATTAGGTTGACATAAAGTAAAAAGAGAAAGGACAACAAATTCACCTCACCTATTTCATATATGCATTTATGCACTTTGAGTGCCTTGATTCTGTGTTTTGTGTGCAACATCAGCTTATGAACCATTAAGCTCATAACAAAAATGTGTGCATATCTCACAATTGCCTCCAAAGAAATGGCGTTTATTCATATGAAATATATTGTGGCAACTGTGGTTTCTATGTTCAGATTGCAGTGCCTGGTTGAATATTCGGCTATGGGAAATCCAAAGCTCATTAACAGCTTGACTACGTGCATGAAGGGTGGTTTTTCCATTCTACTTGAAAAGAAGAAGGATGATTGATAGCCCTAGTATCCCCATCATAACTTCATTCGGTTCAGTCTTTTTCACTTATAAAAATACATTTACAAAATAAAGGAGATCCAAATACCATAATTTATACTTTAAGCTTTTAACTCACATTTATTATTATCCTTGAAAAAATTAAAATATAAATCCTGTGTCTTTTTCTGGAAACAGAATTTCAATTAGGTTCTGAAAAAATTAAAACATAAATCCCCTATCTTCTTCTTGAAACAAAATTTCAATTAGGTAAGAACCCATAGATTTAATAAAATGCTATATACCCGCTGTGATGTCATTTTTGAATGTGTTGCAAGCCCCAAGATCATTCCCTTTCATTATCCCTTATCTTCTCTTTGAAAATACTATGTCTGTTACCAAGTTCAATGCTGGAACTTGAAAACCCAAATGCTGCATTGCAGCAGGTAGACAAGGACAAGGGCAAGAACGTGAGGCAGCTGACATGGGTGTTGCTCCTTAAGGCTCACCGTGCTGCTGGGTTCCTTTCCTGGCTTGCTACAGGATTGTGGAATCTTCTTAGCATGGTGAAGAAGAGGCTAATTTTTGGGCAGGGGGTGGCAATGGAGTCTGAGAAATCCAAAAAGGAGAAATTGTTTAAGCTTCTTAAGGCATTTTTGGTATTTGCACTAGCAGCACTAGTGTTTGAAGTATTTTCCTACTTGAATGGTTGGCATTTCTCTACACCCGATTTATACATGCCAACTTCATTTGGGATTCAATATTTCTTGCAATGGATATATCTCGCTTGGGTTTCATTCAGATCCAATTACATTGCTCCCCCAATTCAAACTCTGGCAAACATTTGCATCTTTCTCTTTTTACTTCAGTCTATAGACCGGATCGTTCTCTGCATCGGATGCTCTTGGATAAAGTATAAGAAGATCAAGCCGAAGCCGAAAGATCAATATTTTGAACTCAAGGATGTTGAACCACAAGGGCACGCCTGTTGTAGTGGCAATGGAGAATCCTAACTGGTGCAAATTCCCATGTGCAAAGAAAGAGAGGTGTACGCGCAATCAATTTCTGCTGTTTGTCAGCTTAATTGGCCAGAGGATCAGCTATTAATTCAAGTACTAGATGATTCATATGAAGATGATGTTCAAGGAATTATTAGAGCAGAAGTCCTGAAGTGGAACCAGAAAGGCATCAACATTCATTACCGGCATCGGTTGATTAGGACTGTTTATAAAGCTGGGAATCTGAAGGCTACAATGAGTTGTGATTATGTCAAAGACTATGAGTTCGTTGCAATTTTTGATGTAGACTTCCAGCCAAACCCTAATTTCCTGAAACTGACTGTTCCACATTTCAAGGATAATCCTGAACTCGGCTTGGTCCAGGCTCGGTGGGCTTTTGTAAATAGAGATGAAAATAATTGTTCGCTTCTACTTCTGAGTTTAACATGTGACACAGAGAAAAACTCAATTGGCAGTTGGTGAGGAAGTTGTAGAAGAGTTTTATGATGTCATGGCAGTCTCGGGATCTACAGTTTGGCCGTATCTTGCTGGCATTTTTCTGGTCTCCATATCCAACTGTCCTCTGTAGAGTCACTAGTAGCTTTTACTCACAATGATGGTGTTGGTGAATAACAAAATTGTTGAAGGTTTTCTAAGCTATGGGCAACAGCAGCAGGGCTCTGTTTGCTGAAGGATGCACTGTAGTGATAGCCAAAATCTCTATCCCTAGCAATTATTGACCAGAAGACCTGGGCTTGGTATTTTGGTCAAGGATCCGTACCCTTTTGTAAGAGAGGTTCCAAGTTCTATGATTGCAGCATGTTTTCCTTCCTGAGATCTGGTCAATAAGAGCCTACATTTGCCATCGTTGTTTCCTTGTTGGGGATATCCTTTTTTCCTGGAATCTTGTAGCAGAGAGAATGGCACCCAGCCTTGACTTTTCTGAGTGGTGGGAAGCTTCTAGGCTTCACGCTAGAAGCTTTTCATGTCCCCAACCAAACCAATTGTACTTTTGGGCTAACAGGGATTCTTATTCAATGTCATACTGTCAAAATTCTTTCCTGTATGGCAATCTATCATGTCCCCTTTTGGAATTTGAAATGTAACTATTTCCACTTGAAAACCAATATTCTTAAATATTAACTCTAATAAAATTTGGCCCTTGATATTAAATGTGAATTGAACTAAATTATAATTGCAATTTATAAATTTTAAATTTTTTTGTTATCCCAATAGATCCTTATATGGTTAGGGGTTGTTGGTACCATAATATTCCCTGTCAAGTTTTTTAGATTCTGGCAGCACACATGTAAAGAGAACCTATATTTTCACTGTTGAAAAATCCATGAGTGCCCCACTCAATCTAGTCAGTTATCTTTATCTCAAATATTTAAATCTTGTAACAGCATTACCAACTTAACTGGGGTAATTAAAATAAAAATCCTGTCAAGTTTCTCAAGGTTATTGATCTCTCTAGCACCTTAATAACAACATTACCAACTTAACTGGGGTAGTTAAAATATAAATCCTGTGTCTTTTTCTGGAAACATAATTTCAATTAGGTTCTGAAAAAATTAAAATATAAATCCCCTATCTTCTTCTTGAAACAAAATTTCAATTAGGTAAGAACCCACAGATTTAATAAAATGTTGGTTTACCTATAGTAAGAACCCAAAGAGGCTTCCAACTGTGACTAATGTTGGTTTACCTATAGTTGTTAGGTGAATTTTCCTGTGCATATTTGCGTGATATCAAGCCCACTAGGTAATTTTCCCACAAAATGTCACAACAAAGAGTTTAACTAGAGTGCATTCTCCTTTGATATACATTTGCATGACTATATTGGAGATCAATTGGCATGAAAATTTCACATATTGGTTGTTCATTAGAGAAATTATTGTGCCCTTCCTCCCTCTCTTGGTACCATATCGATCATAGAGGATGGGATCATATTTGTTTTGGTCATGACTGATACCCCTTTAAAATCTAATGAAACATACTAGAGGCGGGGTTGATCGATGATTAGGAAGGTCGATGGCCTAGGAAGGCCACCTCCATTGCACTTGGGAGGGGGGTCTACCTAGCATCTCCCACTGAGGAGAGTGCACGTCATAATTTGTTAACACGGCTACAGAACATCAATCTTTCCTTTCACTTTGAGGTAGAGCAGCAGGTGAACGGGGTATTTCACAATTTCTTTGGTTTCAACGGGATAGCTGGTGTTTGGCGAATAAAGTCTCTCGAGGAATCTGGAGGTTGGCTTGAAAGAAAAACTATTGAAGATATGGACATTGCTGTGCGTGCCCATTTGAAAGGGTGGAAATTTATTTTTCTCAATGATGTCACGGTTCTTTGTGAGATTCTAGAGAGTTATGAAGCCTACAGGAAGCAACAACACCGATGGCATTCTGGTCCTATGCATCTTTTTCGACTCTGCCTTCCAGATATAATTACTTCCAAGATATCTGTTGGCAAGAAAGAAAACCTCATTCTACTATTCTTCCTTTTGAGAAAGTTGATTCTTCCATTTTATTCATTTACATTGTTCTATATCATTCTTCCGATGACCATGTTTGTACCAGAGGCAGAGCTACCTATCTGGGTAATATGCTATATACCCGCCGTGATGTCATTTTTCAATGTGCTGCCACCCCAAAGATCATTCCATTTCATTATCCCTTATCTTCTCTTTGAAAATACTATGTCTGTTACCAAGTTCAATGCTGGAACTCGAAAACCCAAATGCTGCATTGCAGCAGGTAGACAAGGACAGGGGCAAGAACGCGAGGTAGCTGACATGGATGTTGCTCCTTAAGGCTCACCGTGCTGCTGGGTGCCTTGCCTGGCTTGCTATAGGATTGTGGACTCTTCTTAGCATGGTGAAGAAGAGGCTAATTTTTGGGCAAGGGGTGGCAGTGGAGTCTGAGAAATCCAAAAAGGAGAAATTGTTTAAGCTTCTTAAGGCATTTTTGGTATTTGCACTAGCAGCACTAGTGTTTGAAGTATTTGCCTACTTGAATGGTTGGCATTTCTCTACACCCGATTTATACATGCCAACTTCATTTGGGATTCAATATTTCATGCAATGGATACATCTCGTTTGGGTTTCATTCAGATCCAATTACATTGCTCCCCGAATTCAAACTCTAGCAAACATTTGCATCTTTCTCCTTTTGCTTCAGTCTATAGACCGGATCGTTCTCTGCATCGGATGCTTTTGGATAAAGTATAAGAAGATCAAGCCGGAGCCGAAAGATCAATATTTTGAACTCAAGGATGTTGAACCACAAGGGTACTCCTGTTGTAGTGACAATGGAGAATCCTAATTGGTGCAAATTCCCATGTGCAATGAAAGAGAGGTGTACGCGCAATCAATTTCTGTTGTTTGTTAGCTTTTTTGGCCAAAGGATCAACTGTTAATTCAAGTACTAGATGATTCATATGAAGACGATGTTCAAGAACTTATCAGAGCAGAAGTCCTGAAGTGGAACTAGAAAGGCATCAACTTTCATTACCGACATCGATTGATTAGGACTGGTTATAAAGCTGGCAATCTGAAGGCTGCAATGAGTTGTGATTATGTCAAAGACTATGAGTTCGTTGCAATTTTTGATGAAGACTTCCAACCAAACCCTGATTTCCCAAAAATGACTGTTCCACATTTCAAGGATAATCCTGAACTTGGCTTGGTCCAGGCTCGGTGGGCTTTTGTAAATAGAGATGAAAATAATTGTTTGCTTCTAGTTCCGATTTTAACATGTGACACAGAGAAAAACTCAATTGGCAGTTGGTGAGGAAGTTGTAGAAGAGTTTTATGATGTCATGACAGTCTCGGGATCTACAGTTTGGCTGTATCTTGCTGGCATTTGTCTGGTCTCCATATCCAACTGTCCTCTGTAGAGTCACTGGTAGCTTTTACTCACAATGATGGTGTTGGTGAATAACGAAATTGTTGAAGGTTTTCTAAGTTATGGGCAGCAGTAGCAGGGCTCTGTTTGCTGAGGGATGCACTGTAGTGCTAGCCAAAATCTCTATCCCTAGCAATTATTGACCAGAAGACGTGGGCTTGGTCTTTTGGTCAAGGATCCGTACCCTTCTGTAAGAGAGGTTCCAAGTTATATGATTGCAACATGTTTTTCTTCCTGAGATTTGGTGAATAAGAACCTACATTTTCCATCATTGTTTCCTTGTTGGGGATATCCTTTTTTCCTGGAATCTTGTAGCAGAGAGAATGGCACCCAGCCTTGACTTTTCTGAGTGGTGGGAAGCTTCTAGGCTTCACGCTAGAAGCTTTTCATGTCCCCAACCAAACCAATTGTACTTTTGGGCTAACAGGGATTCTTATTCAATGTCATACTGTCAAAATTCTTTCTTGGATGGAAATCTATCATGTCCCCTTTTGGAATTTGAAATGTAACTATTTCCACTTGAAAACCAATATTCTTAAATATGAACTCTAATAAAATTTGCGTGATATCAAGCCCACTAGGTAATTTTCCCACAAAATGTCGCAACAAAGAGTTTAACTAGAGTGCATTCTCCTTTGATATACATTTGCATGACAATGTTGGAGATCAATTGGCATGCAAATTTCACCTATTGGTTGTTAATTAGAGAAATTAGTTTTCCCTTCCTCCCGCTCTTGGTACCATATCGGTCATAGAATCTGGGATCATATTTTTTTTGGCCATGATTGATACCCCCTTTAAAATCTAATGAAACATACTAGAATTCCATGGACATGCCTATTATTCTTCACTAATATATTCTCTTAATTCAATTTTTCTTACCTTCTCCATTAGCCAAGATGTGATGACTATTGGGAATCGATTCAACTCACCACATTTGACATGGCTTCTTCATAATTTATGTCAGTCAATTTCAATTAGGTAAGAACCCACAGATTTAATAAAATGTTGGTTTACCTATAGTAAGAACCCAGAGAGGCTTCCAACTGTGACTAATGTTGTTTTACCTATAGTAAGAACCCAGAGAGGCTTCCAACTGTGACTAATGTTGGTTTACCTATAGTCGTTAGGTGAATTTTCCTGTGCATATTTGCATGATATCAATCCCACTAGGTAACTTTCCCACAAAATTGAGATCATGGCTCAGCAAGAGTGACACTACACAGTTCACGGGTTAGCTGATTGAAATAATGGCTCAGCAAGAGGGACACTAATAGTCCACGGGTTAACTGCAAGAAGTCATGACCCAGTACAGTTCACAGTTCAACAGAGAAGGAAACAACCCTTAAACTCATATTTGATAACCCAGGGAAGAAGCAACGAAACCCTAGCAGCATATTCCTTAACCCCAAACATAAAGATCAGAGCTGAGGTTTAGCTTCTTGGATAATGTACAAAGAAAGATAAGTCTTGATTTTATAACTTGAAAAAATATCTAGAAAGGTCCTTCTTCAACCCTAGCTTTTAGGGTGGTTACAAATAAAACATAAAATATAAAATTAGGTTGACATAAAGTAAAAAGAGAAAGGACCATAAGTCAACCAAAGGGGTCACTAACACCCCCATTGTGCATCACACTCAGATGCAACTGCTAATTCACAATGGTAGATGCTTTGTGATCCGGAGCAGAGGCACATATATGTAAATCCTAGATGCACATAGGAACAACATCCATACCCCAAGTTGAATTCTTGTTTAATAAAAAACAAGTGCACAATCCATTCTCCATCTGGATAGAATTTGAAGTGTAGGTTGAAACAGTGGAGGTAAGCATAGTCAGTTGGATTCCTAATTTCTAATAGAAGGTCTTCGTTAAAAAGGATGTAACAAACTGAATTTTCATTTGATAAAACTGAGAACAAGCTACATATATAAAATAAGCATAACCAATATAGAAAATGAGCCTAATCAAAACATGCCATTTTCACTTTCACAATGAACCCAAAATTGTCTTCTATTCTCTGATATTTGCATAGATTTTGACCTTTTAGGGATGTTACAGTGCCCAGAACTGATTATTTAACAAAAAATCATTATATTAGCATACATACCTTAGTCTCCATCCACAAAACGAAATCAATCCATTTCTTTTGATGCATCACTTCTTTCTCTAGGTTATTTGGACGTCTTCCATATTTTTGTTCCTGCCAATTTGTACATATGGAGAAATTAGATAAGATTGAAATTATGTTACTACAACTTCTATAAGAAGAAATATCATAGATTTAATATACTTACAAAATTTGTTATCAGTGCTTTTAAACCTTTTTGGCCACTACGATGAGTGGCCTTTGCCTTTGCTACCCTCACCTTGGAGGCCTTGTCCTTATAAATAAACCAATTGAATTCAATTTCACAAAATAAATTTATAACTGTTAAATATGTATTAATACATTTGAAATATCATATTGAACGAAAAATTCAATACCTGAGTGATCTCCTCACCGGCCTTTCTTTGTGCTTCCAACTTTTCATGGGATTTTACCAATTCCTTCCATACCTTCATAGGTATGTCAAATGGCCTTTGTTTAAGCCTTTGATCCTGAGGAATTTTTTTTATTTTTCTGGTTTGGTTGCAACGAAACCTTTTACAGTTTTCAGTCATTTGCGATTTTACCTTCGTCATTGACCAACCAACCCCAAATTCACTCTCCATGTCTTGTATCACCATCTTTTTCAAGTGAAGTGGAATTTTAGAGAAGGTGAGATGAAGATGGTCTCTAAATCTCTGAAGGCAAGATTCCCTTAGCCTATTCATGAAGGTTTTTCCTGCATCTGTTCTTCGTATCTCCCCTAAAACAGGGTCATACTCTATTTTAGTACCTAAAGTACCAACACATGATACATAAGTCGAGACTGAACACGAATTTGAGGTGCCAGGTGTTGCTAGGACATTAGCAAATGTATCAACACACTGTTCTTCATTATTTGCTGCTACTGTTGATGATCTTTTCTTGGATATTTTACTCGACCCTCGACTGGATGGGGAATTTATTGATTCACGTAGAACTTGTTGATTAGATGGATCAGGTTGATGAATTTGAGATGATTTTGTTCTCAGGAAACTGATTAAGGATTCATGATCTAAAGATTGGAGTTTTTGTAGTACTTCTGTCCCAATCACATCTGTTAGCAAAGCCTCTGTTACTGGATTCTTTCCCTGTCCAAAAAAAGTACAGAGATGCAATAACACACACTTAGATCAATACATATTTGAAACAAAATGTGTAAAAATAAAGGTCCTAATTGCCTCCAATATCCAAATAACATCTACAACAAATAACTACACATCAACAAAATCCTCCCCTATAATGGGATCCTCATCATTAGTAGCCCCATATGCATCCTCATCTAGCCTCTACTTGAATCCTCAAGGGAAATCAATGCTAGTGCTTGGTGCTACTAGGTGATCTAAACCCATCCACCTGATCTTTTATCAAGTCAACAACCTCCAGCTTTGGTAAAATAGGCTAACCAGATTTAAAATGAGGCAGAAAGCTTAAGTTGCATGAAACCCCTAAAATTGGGTCAAATATTTAGGTCAAGAGTTCTTTTGTTTCCGGCAGCAAAGAAACACCATATCATGATGGATTTATGTGCACATTTACAAGACAAATGATACAAAGTCACTGAAGGTACTCCAGAGTCCATAATCAGCCTTATCAACAAAACAAGTAGGTGGACATATATGACTAAGTTATAACTAGCAATTGTACCTAGGGGTGCAACAAAAGAATGCCGTGTTGTAAGTTAAGCAAGGAGATGTGGATATATACAACAAGAAAGACAATTTGAAGTGTTGAAGAACATTAATAAAGAATTGACTCATCATCCAACAAGCAAGTCCAACTATGGAAAGACTCCCTAACGATTGGCTAGCAGCTGACAGATGTTGAGAAGCAAAGGAAATGGCAAGAAGGCTAAGGTGATAGCCTACGTGGCTGAAGGGGACAAATAAAAAATTAATAACCCAAACCATCAGTTAACAAGAGATATTTATAGCAGAACAATGAATTTGCACATTTGCCTTTCATTGGCCTGAGTATGCTTGGCCATGTATAGACCAACGTTAATGAACCATAGCCTTGGTCTTGGAAACAAGGGCCCCTGCTAGATAAGTACAAACAACAAACCATTTTTAAGAAATTTTGGGCATGTTCCAATAGAGAATAATGAAAAACCTTGGCAAAGAAGACCTATCAAATGCTCTATACAAGGGAGAGAGAGGTTGGCCAAGGTAGATAGCTTGAGACTTTAACTAACTGCGCGTCAATATGAAATGAACTCCTGGAAAATATGCTAGTAGACTCTGGATCTCAAAGACAAACTTATGGAAAGCTCTAAAACTCCATCCTAAGGAAACTGAGTAACACTTTTTAATGCGGTGCCAATAAAAGGTTAATTGCGCAAATGCATTTAGCTACATTCAAAATCATAAAACCACCAGTAATTTAGCCACTGAAAAATGGTTGCATGCTGTAGAGCAATGGATGCTACATTCTTTAAAAAACCCTTGATAATTTTCATATTACACAGGTAAAGGATGAAGCATTAATTGCCTGAAGGTAGACAAAATAGCATAACAAAGTGAACAAAAGTATTTCTAAATGACTTGTGAATCACATCTTAGAATATTAAAAAAAACTGTAAAAATCTAATCTAGAGCCTGAGTTTTCCTCATACAATGCACTATGAATCGAATAATCGTGTATAAAGCTAAAATAGTCGAACTTTCACCATAAAGGTGTCAAAAGTTATAGATCTGTACAAGATCATAAACTTTTGGTCCAATACCATATTAAAAATATTTGTTCCGTTTACCTTTAACTTTGATTCCACATAAAACTTAGCTTTTAAACCATGAAACACTAAAATATCGATACAATTTACATATATCCAACACTTAGCTTTGATACCATGAAGCACTGCAATATCGATACAAATTAAATATACTCAAGAAGCTTTCTAGACAAAACAAGCAGCACCTTATATAACTATAACTAGAAAACGTAGCACTTTTGATCTCATACTCCTACCCACGATTAACATTCTGCCATCTTTGCATCCCACATTTTACATGAGTACAAGAGAGACTCCAATGTCTAGAGGAACAAGTTATTTGTAGGACAAGAGCAAAGAATCAGAAGTACATAATCTAGTCAATTTACATTACCTAACTGAGCCTTCCCCAAAGCTGATTTGCTTTGTTTGGGGGAAGACATTTCCAAAGTACTTTTAGTCCCAAGCTACAGTGTCAAGTCTACAGCCCACATTATCACAAGAGTATCAAATTTTGATGAGTTACAAATACTTCAGTTGTGATCGGCATAGTACCATACTCCCAAGGCTTTCTGCTATCTGCCAGGTTATATAATATAAGAACTAGAACAGTAATAAAGAATTGACTCATCGTCCAAGATTACAAAGTTAGGCAAGCAAGTATAACTATGGGAAGACTCCCTAACGATTGGCTAGCAGCTGACAGATGTTGAGAATCAAAGGAAATGGCAAGAAGGCTAAAGTGATAGCCTACATGGCTGAAGGGGACAAAATAGAAAGCAATAACCCAAACTATCAGTTAACAAGAGAGATTTATAGCAGCACAATAATTAATAACTAAAATTAACGAATAATATAATATACTTTTGGTATATTACATCAGGGACATATTCAATACAACCTCTTTCTTCAACAGTTGGGTTGATCTGATACAGGCTAGACTTGTATATAGAAAAAAAGTATTTCCAACCTCTTACAATTATCAGCTGGATTCATAATGGTACTATGAGAATAGTGGGTGGCTTACTCTTTTGGAGGGTGTTGATTAGATCATGTATTTTGATAAGCTATCACCTAGCCTACAAACTTGGGAATGGGGAAAACATTAAATTTGGAGTATACTCGATAGTAGGGTTGGAAAGGTCAAATTTACTCTCAAATTGAAATGGAAATTTTGATGACTTCTAGGAATCTACAAGTGCTTGCATATGTATTCTCAGAACTAGACTTGCATGACAAGAATGACTAGTGTGCTGTAGAAGACTTGGGTCTAGATGGTGATCATCGGGCAGAATGGGAAACTTATACTTCCAAATTGGTCAATGCTTCAATATTACACTCGGAGACTAGCCAAATGAATTGATATGGATTAAGAATAGGGATGGAGGGAAGTACGTGGTTAAATTGGGTTCTATTGCATTATCCACTAACTTGTTGGTTGATATTTCAAGCAGGTGGTGTTTCATTTGGAAACTCCCATCGCAACCCAAATAAATATATTTTGGATGGTTTTGCCTCTATAACAAGATCCAAACTTGGGACAACCTTTAGAGGAGAGGAAAAATAGGTACAATTTTTTTCCATACCTATAGAAAATAGGAAAATATTCTCAATAAATTATTTGTGCACTAGACATTCACTTAGGTTGTTTGGTCAATAACGTATGCTTTGGGTCAAAGGCCAGTATGAGAAGAAGACTCTCTTAATGAAGCCTCGGACAATTACTTTAAAATCCCT
>LPNX011092236.1:397621-419997 GCA_001517045.1 Pseudotsuga menziesii | reverse complement strand
GTTAGATAAGAATACAAATTAAGGACCCATATGGGAAGGTCACAGTATTGGAATTAAAAATCATATGATTTCTACAAGATGAAATGGTGTAGTAACATAACTGTCAATACTACTCATATGCAAGGGTTGAGAATTGTCAATGCTATTTTTAAAAACAAGTATCCCTTGATCTCAATGAATTTACATAGATCCAAATATTTATTGAAGGACTCGAGGTGACAGGAAAGACAAACAAGCAAGAAAATTGGACCCACCTAGTATTGATCCAAATCAACCAACTATTTTTGCAATGGGGAATCAAGTGGAAACCCTGGAAAGTGTGGATTGGTAGGTTTCATTACTGACAAATATAGGAACATCCCTTTTCAACAGGCACTATACATTAAAACAAACAATTTTGCAGAATTACAGGGAATGTATATAGTTAAAAATGGCACAGATCTTCTCTCTCCCTAACGTGGTGATCTTCTTGGACTCAAAACTCATAACCAATTGGATAAACCAAAGCTCAATATGCTCCAACATCTATTTGTATCCTCTCTTGGAAACTATCAAAGGATAATTGCCAAATGTAAGTATTGCTCACAATTATCAAGAATTCAATAAGAACTGTCAATGCTATTTTTACAAGAGATATGGGTTAGATCCATATTTATTGAAGGACCCGAGGTGACAGGAAAAACAAACAAGCAAGAAAATTGGACCCACCTAGTATTGATCCAAATCAACCAACTATTTTTGCAATGGGGAATCAAGTGGAAACCCTAGAAAGTGTGGATTGGTAGGTTTCATTACTGACAAATATAGGAACATTCCTTTTCAATAGGAACTATACATTAAAACAAACAATTTTGCAGAATTATAGGGAATGTATATAGTTAAAAATGGCACAGATCTACTCGGACCCGACGTGACAGGAAAAACAAACAAGCAAGAAAATTGGACCCACCTAATATTGATCCAAATCAACCAACTATTTTTGCAATGGGGAATCAAGTGGAAACCTTGGAAAGTGTGGATTGGTAGGTTTCATTACTGACAAATATAGGAACATCCGTTTTCAACAGGCACTATACATTAAAACAAACAATTTTGCAGAATTACAGGGAATCTATATAGTAAAAAATGGCACATATCTACTCTCTCCCTAATGTGGTGATCTTCTTGGACTCAAAACTCATAACCAATTGGATAAACCAAAGCTCAATATGCTCCAACATCTATTTGTATCCTCTCTTGGAAACGATCATAGGATAACTGCCAAATGTAAGTATTGCTCACAATTATCAAGAATTCAATAAGAAGGTTGATTCCTTGGAAAACTCAGCTTGCCAGTTAGAAATGGGTTAGATAAGAATACAAATTAAGGACCCATATGGGAAGGTCACAATATTGGAATTAAAAATCATATGATTTCTACAAGATGAAATGGTGTAGTAACAGAACTGTCAATACTATTCGTATGCAAGGGTTGAGAACTGTCAATGCTATTTTTAAAAACAAGTATCCCTTGATCTCAATGAATTTACATAGATCCAAATATTTATTGAAGGACCCGAGGTGACAGGAAAAACAAACAAGCAAGAAAATTGGACCCACCTGGTATTGATCCAAATCAACCAACTATTTTTGTAATGGGGAATCAAGTGGAAACCCTGGAAAGTGCGGATTGGTAGGTTTCATTACTGACAAATATAGGAACATCCCTTTTCAACAGGCACTATACATTAAAACAAACAATTTTGTAGAATTACAGGGAATGTATATAGTTAAAAATGGCATAGATCTACTCTCTCCCTAACATGGTGATCTTCTTGGACTCAAAACTCATAACCAATTGGATAAACCAAAGCTCAATATGCTCCAACATCTATTTGTATCCTCTCTTGGTAACGATTAAAGGATAATTTCCAAATGTAAGTATTGCTCACAATTACCAAGAATTCAATAAGAACTGTCAATGCTATTTTTACAAGATATATGGGTTAGATCCATATTTATTGAAGGGCCCTAGGTGATAGGAAAAACAAACAAGGAATAAAATTAGACCCACCTAGTATTGATCCAAATCAACCAACTATTTTTGCAATGGGGAATCAAGTGGAAACCTTGGAAAGTGTGGATTGGTAGGTTTCATTACTGACAAATATAGGAACATCCCTTTTCAACAGGCACTATACATTAAAACAAACAATTTTGCAGAATTACAGGGAATGTATATAGTTAAAAATGGCACAGATCTACTCTCTCCCTAACGTGGTGATCTTCTTCAACTCAGAACTCATAACCAATTGGATAAACCAAAGCTAAATATGCTCCAACATCTATTTTTATCCTCTCTTGGAAACAATCAAAGGATAACTGCCAAATGTAAGTATTGCTCACAATTATCAAGAATTCAATAAGAAGGTTGATTCCTTGGAAAACTTAGCTTGCCAGTTAGTTATGGGTTAGATAAGAATACAAATTAAGGACCCATATGGGAAGGTCACAGTATTGGAATTAAAAATCATATGATATCTACAAGATATAATGATGTAGAATATGGTGTAGAAATGATTACAATAATCTGTTTTAGGTGCTTCTATTAAAACATGTGCATACTCTTAAGAAGTAATTATCCCCATTTGAGCAAAGTCATCTCCTCTGCACTTGCATGCTCCTATAAAATAGGATTTGCAGTATTAGGATTGGGAAATGAACTTTATGTGATTGGTGGGGTCATTGGACCAGGTTGATAGAATCTTGATATACAACAGCTTTCTAATGTGGATATTTTAAGCGTTAAAATGAATGACCAATATGGCGTCTAGCAACACCTATGACATGTTGCCGAGGCACTATAGTTGGTTGTACTATACTAAGAATTTAGTTTGTGGCAGTTGAATGTTACCTTAAATTTGTGAGTATTTCCAAGATACTGAATTTAATTCCAGTGTCCAAGCTACTGATTTTGTTGATATAATACAAGTGGCGTAATTATTTTTTAATATATTTTCCACTCAGCATGCAAATAATAGGCATGCAACAAAATGTAGCAAAACAAAACTAAATTGGATTCAGATAGGAAACTCAATCAAGTCTAATTAAACTTGCAAATTATATAATTTTTATATGTAACTCTGATTTATTGTATGTAAGTATTTGGTATTCACACCTTGCATTTCTTTAGGTATTATTAAAATATTGTGGAAAGGCTAAAGATGTCATCCTTCTTTCTAAGTTGACTTCTGTGTTTCCTAAACTTGCCTAAACTTGCAGTAGCAAGCCATTTGTTTCCTCACCTTATTTTATTGTGGCCTGGTGTAATTAGAGTGTCTGGAATCCAACTAAAGACATCATTCATGTCTTGCATGAAAATCCGGAGGCCCAGCAATTGGCCATATAAAAGTTGTATATAATGTTTTCCTGGATATTGATATATGGAAGATCTTGGAATGCTATATCTATCTGTCTTCGTATCTAGCCATGTAGACGTCTAGATTTGTGGTATGCACAATGCTTATTTCAGGTAAGTGTAATTTATACTTGGAAGCTGAAGCCACAGGTTTGTTCACAGCATTAGGTAAGGATGCTGTGACTTTGAAGTGGATGACTTTTTATCTCAACCTAGGAAGAAAATAACCTTTGCCAGATTTGGAGTGCCATCTTGTCAAGTGCTTTTCAAGGATATAATTGTCCTAATCAACTGGAGTTCCATGGCAACCTTCTGCAATCTAATGATGATCTTGTCAAATAGTGAATTTCTTTAGGCAGTGCCTAAATACATTCACTATTTGACATTCGGAGAGCATAGTTGGTGGGTTTTACATTTTTTATAACCATATTTGTGGACTCGGGGAGGAAGGCTAGAAGGGGTTTTCTCTACCTCTGAATAGTTCAATGGTTTTCATGGATGCTGACTTGGCAGTATGCAAACCCCAACATTTAATTTCTCTTTATCATTAATTTCACATTTAATAATTTGTAACTTGTTCCAGTAAGTTCAGCACAAAACAAATTATCCTTTCGAGGTTGTAGGTACCAGTTATGATTAGGAGTTTGGTTTGATCAAATGGCAGCCTACAGGAACTATCTTGACATTCAGAGAGCATAGTTTGTGGGTTTTACATTTTTTATAACCATATTTGTGGACTCGGGGAGGAAGGCTAGAAGCGGTTTTCTCTACCTCTGAATAGTTCAATGGTTTTCATGGATGCTGACTTGGCGGTATGAAAACCCCAATACGAATACTAGACGACTGATGTAAAGAAAAAATAGAAAAGGAGGTGGGTTAAATCCTTGAAGAGAACAATTCTTATGAAGAAAACAACAAATATAAAAAAGCACAAGCACAGCACAAGTAACAGGCTGGTATAAAAAAAAACAAATACCTGTTCTGCTATAAAAAAAACCAAATACCAAATAAATAAATAAATAAAGCAAATACTTGTTCTACTCCATATGCGCTTCCTCCTCCGCTTGCCATTACTGCAAAGCACAAGTAACAGCCTGGTGCGGTGCTTTTGCTTAATCTTCTCAACCTCCAAGGGCGCTTTTCAACCTGCAAGGGTGAAATATGCATTCAACCTAAAAGAACCCATGCTTTTTAAGTTTCCTCCTTCCACACTGGCTGCCACTATGTCCACCTGCATGCTGCCCGTGGATTTGAGTCCAGGATTGCGCCGAGCCCTTCCTGTGATTTGGCATTGATATGGGGTGCTTTCCTGGGTGCCACTATGTCCACCTACTTGCTGCCTGGGGATTTGAGTCCATGATTGCACCCAGGAATGCACCTAGCCCTTCCTTCTATTTGACATTGATTGGGGCGCTTTCTTGGGCGCCAATTAAACCTGGGATAGTGCCAACCTTGGGAAAGCATGTAAATATATCCCAGGATTTGGCTAAGCCCTCATCTTTTAGTAGAGGAAGTCTACGGCTCTATTCGCTGGTGCATCAAATCGGGGTTGCAGGTAGCTTCTGAGTGGGGTTTACTTGAAGGTAGGCACAATAGCTTCTGCTCGGGGTTTAGTGGCAGGTAAGCACCCTTAACTTCAATGTAAATCTCTTAATTTCCAAATTTCCAGTTACATGTTCCATCTCTGAAAGGGGTTAGAAGGATTTGTTTCTCTCTTTACTCGTGCTACCCCTTTGTTGGATAACACCAAGTATGATCCCTCACTATCGTTTGGTAAAAGTAAAACCCTCCTTTTGGCCAACATGAACCCGTATCCGTTCGAAAACAAGGATTTGAGGCTGCCATTTATTTACAGATAGATTGGTGGCTTCGATTCTCATGCCCATCGGACAGCTTTGCTATTGCTAGTGGTTCTGGATTTCGATCTATAAATTCATCTGCCTTTACGTGTGAGAATTTTCCAATATCTGCTTCACCCAATACATAAAATGGATGGAAAGAGCTAAGTACCTTGTTAAATAGCTTTGGCCTTTTGGCTTCTTCGACTATGCTTCGTTGTTCGCTGTGCTGTGATGATTCATTTAATCATTCTGTATTGTAGTTGTGTTGTTCTTTTCATCCCGTTCCCCCGGTGGGGGTAACCACACTAATTTTTTTGTTGCTTCAACTTTCTCTCTCCAATAGTATCTCATAGGTTGGTTCCCCACGTTGCCTCTGTCCCCGACACACTCCAGAGCAAGTATCGTTGCATTTTGAAGTGTTTTTACCTTGAGGCCATTACTATTCAACTAATTACCAAACTCAAATGCATGTAAATCATAGTATTTATCTCAAACCCTAAACAATTAACTTAAATGGAGCCACAACAACACCAGTTTATCTTTTATTAGTTAGTATACACATTTGTTATTCACTTCTATAACCAAATTCGTTAAGTTTTTTCATGATTCCATGTAATTATAAGTTTTTTCATTGTTTTGAAAAGTTGTTTTTTATGATAATTTATTTGGCAGTATACAAGTTTGGTCTATAGATACACATCAAGTACACAATAACACAACTATTAGCCAACAACTTTAGGTTTTTGGGACATCTTGAAGCTCTAGTATTAGACTTACTATATCTTTTTATTATTAACATTCTCTATAACATGGTCGCAACTAATTCTCAATATAAGAAAGATATTATATTCTATTAGAAAAATACATATTCTTTTTCTAGGGTACTTTAATGCTAGAACACAAGGTAAGTAAGTTGTAATCCTAAGAAACATATAAAACTCTAATATTTTTTTGTTATAAGACCATTTCATTAAATTTGGATTCACTTTAGTCTAAGCCTCTTCGAAGATAGGTCAAATAAATTTTTCCAAAGTGTGATATTGGGGTTTCCAAAGTGAAAAATATAATTCCAAATGTGCCAATATCATACTGAAAAATAGAAAAATGGATTTAGAAGTGATAAACCCCATGAAAAAAATCCCCCATACTACCTCTTGATTGCTTCAAGCCATACTACTATTGCTCCTTTAACAATTCTCCATTGTTTGTCAATAAACTAACGATTGAAATTCCTCTTAGTTTATTTTTCTTTCAAGCAAACATTCAAATCCCTCTAATTTGCTCCTCATTGTATGATATATTTCAATATTATTACCATTTAATAAAATTTGTTATCATTATTGTTTATTACAGGAGCCGGAGGACGCCATGGACACAAATCAAGACATTTCTGAGCGGGAAAGAAGACCTCATACTATTAAAGCACGCCGCATGCGAAAGTGGGTGGAAGAGGATATGACAATAGAGTCTACAGACACAATAGAAATTGACCATAATGAACGAGGGGTTAGTCATGATGATAATACATGGGATGAATACTTACAATTGTTGTTTTTAGTTGTTCAATATCAATTCGATTAGATAATTGTACAATACAATAACATTATATAGTCTATGATCCAATCTTGGAAAAAATTAATGCATGTGTTAATGCTTATTTTAGGTTGAAAATGCAATCAAAGAAAATGAGGAGTTGATGCATTATGTTAGACCAATACAATGATCTATCCTTAGACATGGGCCTCCTACTGTTAAATCACGTAAAAAACAATGGGTGGAAGAAGATATGACAATGGAATCTGCAGATCCAACAGCAAATGAGCACAATGAACAAGAGGTTAGTCATGACAATACTACATGGAATTAATACTTTTAGATGATTGTTGATTGTGGATGTTCTACATGTTGTGGAAAGAAAAAATTCAAACGTGAAATTGTACAAAGACGTTACATAAATGGTTACAATATTTTAACCAATAATTGTTATGATCTAAAATTAAATCATGGTTGCATTTAATTATAGGTTGATGCTGATGATATGGCTACTAATGGTCAAGGTCCAACTAGGTCATTAAGAATTCAACGTGATGATCCAATTCATCCTTTAAACCATACTAGAAGAAGAAGAGAATCTTTGAAGAGAGAACTACCACCTGCAAAATTTGAAGAATTAATGAATTTAGCAAGAATTGATGGCATGCCTCATCATGTTCATAGTGAACATGATGACGAAAATGAAATGCACGAAGAAGGATTGAATGAAATGCTCACAAGTTTCTTTGGGGATGGAAACAGTGACAAGGGTGATGATCCTATGCATAACATTAATGATGATATAGAGGGAAATTGCCACCATAAAAAAAATTGACGATATTAACATTCATGAATCAATCAAGCAAGCAGCAAAGACAGTCGTGTTCAAGTCAGGTGCAAGTAGAACATCAAATCTTTCATACACATTAATATTATTGGAAATCAAGTCATTATTTGGTTGGTCAGATAAGAGATTCACTACTTTGCTAAAGTACGTTGAATTATATTTATAGATTTGCATTGTTAATTGGTTTACACAATTAGTAGATAAGTATTAAATTCAATCGAATTTATTTAAGTGGACTTTAAATGGATATATGTTATATAAACAATGATATTAAATGACATTTCTAACATGTTTCTCTGAAAACAATATTACAGGGCACTAAAGGATAAAATATTCCCCGAAGATAATGTGTTGCCATCAACTTGTAGAGAAGCACGTCAATTGTTGGTTGAGTTGGGGGTAGAATATAAGCAAATTCATGCATGTCAAAATGATTGCATCTTATATAGAGGTGAATATCAAAATAAACAAGAATGTCCTGTATGCAAAGAGAAGATATATCGTACAGATGTACAAATTCCTACTGTTCCAAATAAGGTTTTACGCCACATGCCAATTATACCTAGAATTCAACGAATGTTTCATTGCAATTCACTTGCACAATTGATGGACTGACATGCAAAGGACAGGAGTAAAGATGGATTCATGCGAATTCCAACAGACTGTAAAGCAATGAAACACATAGAGGAAAAATGGCCAGGAAAATTCAAAGATGAACCCCGTAGTATTAGATTTGGGCTTGCAATAGATGGAGTGTGCCCATTCTCTTCCATGAGCGCAACTCATACTGTCTGGCCATTCGAATTGATAGTATACAATATTCCCCCATGGATGAGTGTTAGAAAGGAGCACCTTATGCTAACTCTGATTGTTCCAGGAAAACATCAAGTAAAAAAAACGGATGTTTATATTGCGCCTTTTATTGATGAGATGCAATTATTACAGAAAGGCATAAGAATGTATGACATATCACGTCCTCCATCAAACAGTTTCTTCATGTTCTATGGAATACTATGTTGGACAATTCATGATTTCCTGGGACTTGGTGTTTGTTCAGGTAAGAAAAATAATTTTCATATTTGCACATCATAATTTATTTTCAATTCAACTTGCATATAACTATTGCATTATTATAATTTTGTTATAAAAATTAGTTATTGGATTGCGAGGCTAAAAACAAAAGGTTATTTTTCATGTCCAAGATGCGCCGAACAATTTGAGGGGCGATATTCTAAAGATTTACGCAAAGTTATTTATGCAAACAATAGGGTTTTTCTACCACTGGATCATAAGTTCAGAATCGCCTAAAGAATCAATTTGATGGAAAAATTGAAAATAGACCTCCTCCCAAGGTTATGAGTCATGCTGATTGGCTTAAAAAGTATGAAGATGCTGAATTGAAATCTTGGAATGATTTTTTTCTTCATGATCATTCAATTGAGGAACCAGAACAAGTTATGGTTGAAATGCCAAAAGGAATGAATAGGAAATCCATATTTTATGATCTCCCTTACTGGAAGGATCTATTAATCTCATTTACTAGATCCTATGCATATTTTCAAAAATGTCCCTGATTCTATATTTAGACATATAGCAGGCAAAGATAAAGACACCTTATCATCAAGGAGAGATATTGCTCTTTCATGTACTAAATTTGATAGAAAACATTTGTGGCCAAATCAAGAAAATGAATCATATGTAGAAGCACCATGGATTCTAAAAAAGAAAGAACTAGATCAACTAAAAAGTGTGATACGTTCAATAAGAACACCCACTAGCTATGGCTCGTCATTGAATAAAGATTTTAAAGTAGATGGACATGTCACAGGATTTAAAACACATGATTACCATAATTTTATGAAGGTATTTGAATCAATTAATTACTATTGTTATTACTTACTTACTTTTTTTATAATTATGATAAATCGATATTAATGAACTCTTGTAAATGGGTTTGATAGCATATCATGCCATTGGCAATTAGAGGGGATTCATGTCTTACAACTGACTTAAGGAATGCCATAAGTCGATTGTCAGCGTTTTTAAGGTATATTGTGGGTTGATATTTACAAGGTTTATGGTATGAAATGTTACTGTGTATGATGCAATGATATATTATATTTCATTTTAAATGTTCATACTAATTTTGTGTCATTTATTAGGTGGTTGAACTCTAAAGAGATCCATGTGTGTGAAGTGCCAAAATGGAAGAAGGAAATTGTTGAAATTGTGTGTGTATTTGAGAAGGAGTTCCCTACAAGTTTCATGGACCTACAAGTACATTTACTTATACACCTAGGCGATGACATTGAAATAGCAGGCATCGTTTCAACGAGGTGGATGTTTTTCTTTGAGAGGTACATGAAAACCTTAAAAAGATATGTCCGACAAAAGGCATGTCTAGAGGATTGCATGGCTGAAGGGTATGTATTGAATGAAGCATTTTTATTCCTATGTGAATTCCTTGGTAAAGAGTTCATATATGGTCCACAATTTTGGGATGAAGAGCATGCATCAGATATTATAGATGGAGAAAAACCTCAAAGTAATGGTGTTCAACAAGAAATTGGTAAGTACAATCATCATTATTGTGATTATGTTTAGAATCATTTACTATATAGTTTTGTATTTATCAAAATAAAATAATAACATTTACATTTTGAATTATACGTGTTGATATTTAATAGGTGTCGATGAAAGTGCCATGCTTGACAAGTTCGTTCTATACCAGATGGACTGCATGAATAAATGGATTGATTTGTACGATATAAAAAGGGAAGAAGTGTTATAAGCAAGGAGACAGTTTAAGAGATTGAACCAAAGGAATATCCCACTTCCCACAGATCTTTCTGGTGAATGGGGAAAATATTGCACTCTACAATGGATTACTGAACAAATTCAAAACCAAATGGATGAGGAAGGTATAGATGCAAACATAACAAAAGATGAGATCAACATTTCTATAGGATGTGAACGAAAGGTAAAGCATGAAATTCTTGAAGAATGTTGCTTGAAATTCTTAAAAAATGTTGTTTGAATATATTCATCAAACTATTAATTATTTAATTATGAATAATCGTATTTATTTGCACTAAAAAAAAGGCCTTTCACAGGTGAGAAAGTATCCCGTAATGTGGGCATATGGTCGTCATTATCGTGTAGAAAGAGTAGATGTAAAGAGACGAACATTTGATTGTGGGGTTATGGTTGATTTCAAGCAATCAAGTCGAGCAAGTTCAAAAGATAAAAACATTGTTGAAGGGAATCTTCAATATGTTGGAAAAATACAAGAAATTATTGAGTTGGATTACCGCTCTTTCAAATGTTGCATTTTTAAATGTAAATGGTATGAAGCATTTGAGAGGACAAGAAGACATGATACCCATAGTGGATTGTTTTCTATAGACTCTTCAAATTACCTACTAGAGGATAAGGAGCCTTATGTTCTACCAATTCATTGTGAGCAGGTATTTTTTTCCTAAAACATAATATAAATATAAGAAGCATTAGTCGTCAATATTTTGATAATTCATTGCCTATTGGGAATATATATGTGTTTAATGATGACAATAAAAATGTAGTAACATATGTCTAATATATGGATCTCCTTCATGTGCAGGTATTTTTCTATGAAGATATTTTGGATCCAAAATGGATATTTGTCATTCATTATGATCCAAGATTAAGACATGTTTTCGAAGATGCTTCAATCGATAATGAGAAAACCAATGATGACCAACCAAATATAGTTGAGGGAGAACAAATTGGCATCCATGATGATGTTCAAGTTGAAGAAGATCTAGTAGAAGAATGTGAAGATGATAATGATGACAATATTCCTTTATCAATATGGAGAAGCAGGGTCATAGGTGCATCTTCAGAAGATGCTATCATGGAGGAAGATTATATTATGGAGGAAGATAATATGGATGATATTGAAAGAAATGATGAAAACAGATCTGGTGACATTCATGTAACCGATCTGGAAACAAATTTTATTGATACAGAATATGATGAAATTGAAGATGAGGATGATTACAATACCACTTTAGCTGGATGGTGTAGCAAGAACAATATTAGGTACTTGCAAGAACATATGAACATTGACAAGGAAACATTGGAAGACCTAGATGCAGATTATAATGTGAATGAAGACTTCTAAATTTACAGTCAGATATGTAATTCATATTTAAATAATAATGGTTTTTATGTCCCATTTTAAAATGCTTCGTTATTATTTGGATGCAATAGTCATTCAATTACTATGTTTAGAACTCATAGTCTAAATTAATGTGTTGATTCTTGTTTCTATACTCGTTACCTAGTGCAATGTCCTTAAAATGTTTATAAGTTAATATGACTTGGTAGCAAAAAATAACAATAATTAGTTGAATAATAGGTATTGTGGTTAGTTTCATCTATTGGTTGATGAAGGTTAGAAGTGATATGAAGTCATTCGTTGAGAATTTAAAAAGGTTATATATGTCTATTGTAGAAGTTGTCATATGCATGTACATACAAATATAACTTATGCAGTTGAAGGAATTGGTTAACACAAATGTACGTAAACTATACTATAGCAAAAACCTTTGATTAGTTTATGTATAATCTGAACTTTAAAACAAATATGATTCACTTAAACATATATATAATCCATGTAGTATTCATATAGATGTTCAAATGGGATTTCAATTAGATTATGTGATTCACAACTACCCTCCAAATCAAAATAATTTTGATTAACTATAATAGGAAATGAAAAGTAAGATGCCAAATCGAGGAAACCTCATATTTTGATTTTGTTGTCGCCTTTATTCATCAAATCATCTTTTTTCCACTTTAGCAACATCTTTATATATTGTGCCTATTTTTTCACCTAAACATGAATCTAGCACAAGTAGAATTTAAATGTTATTTATTTTGGATGTTAAAGTGGATGCAATTTGTGTCCATTTTAGCATAATCATGATATAGACCACCTAGTTGTGTACCTATACAACCTAGCATAAGGAGAATATAAATGTAATTGATTTGGGGTGTCAAAACCCCAAAATTTCGAAAAATTTAAAACTTTTAAAATAACATAAAATCACATTAACTGCAGCTGTTAACTGAATATTTAATTTAAATACTCTGTATTTTGAAGAGCATTTTTCTTTTCAGCTACTGATTAAATTTCTGTTTGCGACATAAGGTGGTTTGTCATAAAGGGCTGGGCTTACTTAGCTTTCAAGCTAACGCAACCATTTTCTTCTATTACAGATAAACAGGTAAGAAGTATGGTTCGATGCTAACAAGTCTTTGAAGTTACAGTTCAGATTTCTGCATACAATTTTTTTAGTAAAAGTTTATCCTTACTAGACAGAATTATCACACTTCTCAAGGTAATTATCTTGTTATTTCTACTATACTTTCCTTTGGTCTACTATTTCATTTATAGTTTAAAAGTCTACAATCTTTTAGAAAGCTAAACTCATTCCAGAAGTATCATTGGGTTGGAAATCCAAAGCTGTTTAAAATCAATTCTAAACTCATTATCTTAATTCCTTTATGAAGTATCAAGACTAGATTAATCAACAAAGAAGATAGAAAGAGTAATCCAGTTCTATTCTACCTTACTTATGGAGTCTCTTATAAAACTCTGAGTTTGGGAGTGACATAGTCTAGTTGTCACCAAAAGAAATTTTATGACTATAACAAATATGAGTTATCTCTAATCATAAAATATTTAATTTATTTAATTAGGACAACCAAATCGAAGGATGAAAAACCTAATAGAAACACCATTTAATTGTATATAATTCCATACATTAAGGAGTAGATGGGTTTATCATCTTCTTTTGAAACCCAAAATAGTTGACATCGTGATTGTAAATTATGACAACTAAACAAATACCATAGTCTATTATTCTATGACTCTTTAACCATAAACAAACCTCTAGGCTTGAGTGCACGACGCTATGGAATAAACCATATAAACAATATGATCATAAACATTGGACTAATGTATAAACAATACGTAGCATGAAATATAATAAACAAAACATATTATACAATATGTATATACCATGTACTAATGAATAAACCATATATAGCATGCAATATATATATATATTGGACTAATGTATGTGGTTCATGATATTGTGCAGGTTAAGCTAAGGTATGAAACCTCCTTTGGAACCTTCCAGCGATGATTTGGTTGATAAATAATCAACGGTCGTGGACTATGGAATAATAGCCAACATCATACCAATTACTAAAAGTGGTACGTGGATGCATGACAGCCATACCTTGGCACTATAATAGGGTTAACTGAACCCTAACTCTTCATTTCCTTTTCGCTCTCGGCCCCATGGCCGCTCTGCAAACCCTTTGAAACCATACTGCTGTTGTGTTGACCTCCATTGCTCCTCCTGGTGCTTCAGCTCCTCGTGAGCTCTGCCACTGCAAAGTGAGGGTTATTAGGTTGTAAAAATTACTTGTTGCTTACCTTTGTAGATTTGCCACTATTTGGTTGCTCGGTTCTATGACAGTCCTGCTCCTCTTATTACTGCGAGAGTGATTATCCCTTTAGATTATCGTAGCTGGTGCTACCTATAGGCTGCGAGTTAAAAGATAGAGAGGGAATGTTGCAACTGTAGGGTTTGTACTTCTTTGTTGATTTGCTGGGGGTTTCCTGTGTTTTTAATGGTTAAAATAATTAAAGCCAGTCCTTCGCCATCGATTTGGCAGGTTATCTATTCAAATGGCCGTGACATTATCTTGAAGAATACCCATTGCTACGGTATCTATGTAAGAACTGTTTTCTTATAATGTCGAGTGATCAAAAATTATTACACTTCTTGTATTATTATAAAATAACTGACAGTCGGCTTTAAATTGGTAATGCAGATGTCTACCTGCTTCATTATCCACTGCAAACAAAGGAGCACCAAGGTTTCAACAGCACAGGCCACGGTAATCCTTGGTCCTTCCATGGCTCATCATCTTTGTCTGAAACCTTAAGAGGTTGCGCTGGTTGGTCGAAGCAGCCCTGGTTGTCCTCCATGCATTTATGGGTTATTTGTTTTTACAATTTTTAGCTCTACGAGTAAAACCCTAGCTCTTAAGAGAGCCCTCTGGCTACGGCCGTGAATGTAAAGCTTTGATTTAATTACCGTATGGTTTATAAAGATTTGCAGGCTGTAAGCCTTCGCGTTATTACTGTGTTAATGAGTTTTTACAGGTTATAAGCCTTGCGCTACTACTTTCAGTCACTTCTACAGGCTGTACGCCTTTATATATATATATATTTCTGTTATAGCTATGGTTAATAAATAAAATAGAGTTGCAGGTGTTTTGTTTATTAAGAGGAAAGGGTTAGGGTTTTTACCCTCAGTTCTAAGAAATGTTTAAAACTGTTTCTCTCTTTTGCATTTATCCTTAATATAGTATTGGAAAGATTTAATTAAAGAATACTTGCTGCGTTTTATTTATTAACCCAGCCGTAAGAAGAAATTACTAGTTCTTTTTTTTTTTTAATAAATTTTGTTGAAGAGACTTCTGTCTCGTTAGGTTACTGATGAGCTCTTCTAAAAACTTAAGCTCGCTGGTCGAGCATCCTGTACTCATATCTTTTCTTTTGTACAGATTTACCTTGACTGTATTAATGTATTTTTTTTTTAAAGATTTGTTTAAGAAGTAAATACTTCTTCAGGCTTAGAACAGCCTTATAATGTTATTTTTCAATGCAGCTGTAGTAAATTCTTATCTTATTTTTATAATTATTATTTTCTTGCAATAAATAAATATCTAGAGTTTTAACCCTATTTTATAGTTTGTAAACAATATTGTTTCCTACTTTGATATTGAATATAATAATATTACTATTCTTTTGTATTTATGGGTAAAAACCATTACCCTAATGACTAAGCTCGTTATATGAGCAATTCTGTTATTTACTTTCGATTTTTAAAACAACTGAGTTAGTTAAATAAATGACTGTGTTTTATAAAATTTCTGTCAGGTTAATTACCTAGGTTATTCTATGGTTTGCTTACAATGAAATACTTTGTTAAAATAATAAAAGTAGGGTTTACTTTTAACTCCAATTTTTTTTTTATAAAATAAATAGTATTTAATTTTCTTAAGTTATGTTAGATAATATATATTGTATAATAGTATTATTACAATAATAACTACTAATATAGAATTAGTAATCTTGCTCTTAGCTGAAGTAATAGATTCTCTATTTATTTAATTTTAATTGTTTTTATAATAAATGGAATACTATTTATTATTTTAAATTCTTTATATTATAAATTATTCTATCGATACTATGCTGTAAATAGTTTATTTCTCTAGTTGTAAATGTTTTACTTATTATTGTTCTATAAGAACAAAATACTAACATGCTTCTATTCAGAGAAAGAAGAAAAACTCTGTATCCTGTACAACTTAGTATGATACAACAGAAAATAAATAACAACAAGAAAGGAAATAAACATTATAAATACACAATACCTACAGTCCTTAATAGTTAACAGTAGTTTATAATAATAGTTTCTTTACTTGGGTTTATTTTAGTAAAGGAGCTATCCTAAAACATAGGATGAAACTATAATAAGCAGTATGAAATTCTAGCTGATTCTTTAATATCTAATCTTCACAGTAAAGTTGAAAAGAAACAATTACACAATACTAAGAATTAACTTTATAGCGGATAAGTTTGTGAAAACACTTGTAGTAGATAACTAGGAACTCGGTTCAGAAGAATACTACTTCTCATCACTGAGATAATGTGCTAGAGTACGATTTGGTGATACCAGATGTGGAAAAACACAGTACTACTAACAGATTTAACCTCTGATATTATGAAATACTAACTTTACTGAACTAAATAACTACTCAGACATATAGATAAACATAACATTCATCCAATTAAACTCAGTAAACATAAAGAAATAATTACAGAACCTGTTTAAACTGTGGACAACAACAGCAATGGGAGGTCGTTCCTCCCTACCAACTCCTGGAGAGCGCTCAAACAACGACTTCTCAGGACCCCCGAGCTTGCTCTGGTCTCCCTGGCTGGAACTAGGTGCAGCAAATCAGATACCAGTCTTCAACTCAGTATTAACTCAGAACTATCAGTCAGTTCTCTCAGCCCAAATAGCTGTAATAATAATCAAGTTACTGCAGTAATCCACTCAAAACACTTCCTTACTGTCTTTCCCTTTTTCCTCAATGAAATTTCTGAATAACATTCACCTGAATGAATTCTCTCTGGAATAAAATCTGAGTAGCCTCAGCTCTCTTCATTGAGTACTTTTAAAAGATTGCCTAGGTCTTAGTTGGGTTAACTGTCATTTAATGAGCCACCTGCTCTGATTCCACTTTCTTGGGGAATCATGACCCCAAATATAGGGAAGTTGCCACCTGCAACTTAGGAAGTGTTTGAGAATGCTGCCACTTTTCCTTTGCCTTGCCACCTAGTTCCATCCACGAGTTTGACCAGTAACCTCTTTTAACAGCTCTCCCATGCTGTTGTCTCCATAATTTATTTATTATTAATAAAATATTCTGAATTACACTCTATAACTGTTGACTCTTCTGAGTCATCAATCCCTACTTAGGATTAAGTTTAACATAATGTCTCAGAAATATAATAAAACAAATTACATAATTTTACAAAATTGGGGTATGTGACATACACACCCCCTTAAAATGTAACATCGAGGAACCTCCTGGAACACATTCGGGTATGTTTCCCACATCTTACTTTCCAGTTCCCAAGTAGCTTCTTCAGGACTAAGGTGCTTCCATTGCACCTTCAGCTATCCAATTGTGCAGTTCCGCAGAGTAATCTCCCTCCTCTCGAGGATACAATTCGGTTCCACCAGAACTTCCCCTTCTGGTTCTACCTGTACAACGTTCCAATCAATCACATGAGTAGCATCATGAACATACTTTTTCAGAACAGAAATATGAAAAACATTGTGTACTTTTAAATTAGGTGGTAACGCTAACTGATATGCAACTTGACCAATTCTAGATAAAATTTCAAACGGTCCACAGTAACATGGCGCTGATTTTGCACAACTCCCCAATCTTAGGGAGCTCTTCTTTGGTCTTACCTTTATGAACACATGTTCACCCACCTGGAACTCTTTAGGAGTTCTTTTCAAATCTGCTTGGCTCTTTTGTTGATCTTGGGAAACCTTCAAGTTCTCCTGCACTTGTTTTACAATCTGTTCCATTTTTTTTAATAGTTCGGGCCCCAACACTAATCTATCTACTGGATTATTCCAAGAGATAGGAGTGTTACATTTACGCCCATACAGAATTTCAAAAGGACTGAACTTAGCTGATGATTGATAATTGTTATTGTATGCAAATTCTGCTAAATGCAAATAATCCTCCCACTTACCTGGCTGATCCTTAACATACATTCTTAACAAATCTTCCAACACTTGATTAACTCTTTCAGTCTGTCCGTCCGTCTGAGGATGGAAAGAAGTACTGAAATTCAGTGTTGTGTTTAATCCTTTAAACAAGGATTTCTAGAAATTCCCTGTGAATTTAGGATGCCTGTCTGAAATAATCACCTTCGGTACTCCATGTAACCGAAAAATATGTTTTAAGAAAATGTCTGCTATATTTGCAGCTTTGTAAGTGGTTTTAACAGGAATAAAATGTGATGCTTTACTTAATTTATCCACTACCACCATAATTGAATCGTTCTAATTTTGATTTCTGGGTAATCCAGTAATGAAATCTAAGCTGATTATTTCCCACTTCCAACTAGGAATAGGAAAAGGTTGCAATAACCCAACTGGATGTTGATGTTCTGTCTTAACTTGTTGACAGTCCAAACATCTAGCTATATACTCAGCTACTTCAGATTTCATATTAGGCCAGAAATAATCTTTTCTCAACATGGTGACAGTTTCCTGGTAGCCTGGATGCCCTGAATAAGGGGTTTTATGCAGTTCATCCAGAATCAGTAATTTAATTTTAGACACATTTGGCACATACAATCTGTCCTTAAACAATAAAAATCCATCTTGATTTAAACTATAACCCTTAATTAAACTTTCTGTGGGTTCTTCCTTAGCTGTAGCTTGTAAATTTTGATAAATTTCATCCAGTTTTATACCTTCAGTTAGTTGTTCATTTAAATTAGAATTATAAGTACTGATTGCTGTTGTAAAATTTAATTTTGCATTTATGCTCAAAGCATCAGCTACTTTATTCTCTTTTCCTTTTATGTGTTGAATTTCGAAATCATATTCACTTAGGAAGGCTAGCCATCTGGCTTGCCTTGCGTTTAAGTTAGGCTGATCTAAAAGGTATTTTAAACCCTTATTATCAGTCATTAAAGTAAACTTTCTGCCTATTAAGTGGTGTCACCACATTTTCAAGGCATGAATAACAGCAGCCAGCTCTAAATCATAAGTGGCATAATTCGTTTCATGGATCTTTAGCTTCTTGGACTCATAGGCAATGACATGCCCATCCTGAGTCAGCACTCCGCCTAGACCGTCATTACAAGCATCGGTGCAAACCACAAAATCTTTATTGGGGTCCACTATTCTTAGAATTGGCATAGTTGTTAATAAAGTTTTTAGTTTCTTAAAGCTTTCTTCGCATTTTACGTTCCAATCGAATTTCTTACCTTTCTTTTGCAAGGAAGTGATTGGGTTGGCTATTTTTGAAAAGCCTTCTATGAATCTCTGGTAATAACCGGTGATTCCCATGAAAGACCTAACATCTGTTACGTCTTTTGGTACTGGCCACTCTTCAATTGCTCTGATCTTTTCAGGATCAACTGAAATCCCTTCCTTAGTCACCACGTGACCTAGGTACTGGATTTCATCCTTGAAGAAATCATACTTACTGAGCTTCGCAAAGAGCTGTTGCTCTCGCAGTTCTTGTAAGACTATCCGTAAATGTTCCTTATGTTCCTCTTCATTTTTAGAATAGATCAAGATGTCATCGATGAATACGACAACAAACTTGTCTAAATATTTATGCATTATGTTATTCATTAGACACATAAATACGGCTGGGGCATTAGTAAGCCCGAATGGCATTACGACAAATTCGTAATGTCCATACCTAATTCTGAAAGCTGTCTTGAATATGTCTTCTTCTTTAATTCTCACCTGATGATAGCCTGATCTCAGGTCTATCTTAGAGAACACCGTAGCTCCGTGCAGCTGATCAAATAGATCGTCTATGCAGGGAAATGGATATCTATTTTTAATTGTCATTTTATTGAGCTGACGGTAATCTATGCAGAGTCGCATAGTACCGTCTTTCTTTTTAACAAAAATTACTGGTGCTCCCCAAGGGGAAACACTAGGTCTAATATATTTCTTATCGATTAGTTCCTTTAACTGTGATTTTAATTCATTAAGTTCCAGAATATTCATACAGTACGGAGCTTTCGAGCTAGGTACAGCACTTGGTACCAGCTCTATTGTGAAATCCAGTTCCCTCCTAGGAGGTAATCTTGGAATTTCCTCCGGAAAAACATCAATAAATTCATTTAACACAGGAATATTCTCTATTTTTATTTTATCTTTTTCAACATTATTTGCCTCATCTGTAATGATTACAGTATAGGTCTTGCATCCTTTCCTGACTTCTCTTTTGAGCTGCAAGGCAGAGATCTGCCTAACCACAGTCTTCCTAGGAATACCTTTAACTATTACAGGTTGTTCATTATTATTTACACATGTAAACATTTTATCAAAACAGTTTAAAACTACCCTGTGTTGTTCTAACCAGTCCATACCTATAAGTATGTCATACGAACGAAGTGGTAAAATATTTAATTTAACGGCAGTTTTAAAACCATTCATATCTAAAGCACAATCCTTAACCTAACATTTTACCTTTCTTTTTGCCCATGTGGCTAGTTGAACTAGCCAAGAGTTATCAAACTTTTCAACATTCAGATGACACTTTTCTACTATCTATGGTGAAATATAACTTAAGCTAGCACCTGGATCTATCAAAATAGTTACAGGAGTTTTGTTAACCATACCTTCTACTTCTACCATGGAAGTTTGGTACTCAGCTTGTCAATTCTCCAATGCTGCATTGATTCGGGGCATGGTCCTTGCAAAGTCTCCAACAGTCTTTTCATCTTGTATTGTATGAATATTGCTGTTTGGATTCTTCCGATTTAGGCAAACTGAAGCATAGTGTTGGCCATTGCACTCCCAACACTTAACAGGTTCCTTCCTTTCGAAATTTTTAGTGAAATTTCCATGATTGTTAGAAACCTCTTTGCTGCCCTTGAAGTTATTGGAGTTATTTGAAGCACCATTTTTTCTTCTCTGAAAGTTCTTACCATTAGAATGGTTTCTATTCTTGTTGTTCCTAAAAAAATTTTGAGGTACAAACTCATTTTTCTTAAATTCAGACTGATTACCATTCTTTTTAGCCTTCCAATTGGCTATTCCTTCCTTCTTTTTGTTCTATTCAAAACAAAAATTTACTTTTCTCATGGCTTCTTCCAGAGTTTTTGGGTTATCATATTCGATTCTGTCTATTATATGGTATGGCAGGCAGCTGAGAAACCGATGTACCTTCGGTTTTTCATCAACTAAATACGGCACATACCTTAACAGACTTAAAAACTTGTTGTTTAAGTCTTTCATAGTCATGGACCCAAGCTTTAACTCATAAAACTCGTTGGCCCTTTCTTCATAGTACTGTTCAGACAGGAAATTCTTCTTGAAGTACCTTTTGAAAGTACTCCAATTGACCTCTTTTTCTTTAATCCCTTTAACCCTCTTCAAATCTTGCCACCATATATCTACCTTTCCTAAAAGGTTATATATGGCCATTCTCGCCTTCAGCTGGTTTGAATAATTATAAATCTGAAAGTATTTTCTCATCCCGGATAACCAGGATTCTGCCTCTTCTCCTTTTTCCGTTTCTCCATTGAAAGTTGGGGGTTTTATTTTCTTGAACTCCCCATAAATATCTTCGTAAGGTCTGTACTTCTTCCTTCTCTTATAGACCTCTGCTTCGCTACTATCACTAGTAGAATAATAGCTTTGTTGTTCCTTAAATCCTTCAGATGAGGAACTACTATCAAATTTAGCTAGTTTCATCTTTTTGGACCCTTTTTGATGACTAGCTTCTACAGATTCAGACCTTCTATTTTTCCCTTCAGTCTGAAATTTCTCTATCAGAATTTGATTTAACTCCTCCTGAGTCTACAAAATTCGTTCATTATCCTTCTTGACTGATTCTAACTCAGTCTTTAGACCTTTTATGGTTGGCATCAACTCTGAGGAGTGAGCATTTATCTCCTCAATCACAGGTTCTCTGGACATCTGTCTGGTCTCAGTGTTTGGAGAATCCTCTTCAGCATAATCTCTTAAGTTCTCCATTCCTGCCTGTTAGATTCAGAAAAAAATAATTTCCTGTTCTTCACATAAAACAATTGCAGGTTAGTATATTATTTTAACTATTCTGCGGAAAGTAGTTGGGCCACATCAAGGCCTAGTGTTTGAACCATGCTCTGATACCACATGTAAAAACCCCAAAATTTCGAAAAATTTAAAACTTTTAAAATAACATAAAATCACATTAACTGCAGTTGTTAACTGAATATTTAATTTAAATACTCTGTATTTTGAAGAGCATTTTTCTTTTCAGCTACTGATTAAATTTCTGTTTACGACATAAGGTGGTTTGTTGTAAAGGGTTGGGCTTACTTAGCTTTCAAGCTAACGCATCCGTTTTTGTCTATTAC
>LPNX011092236.1:373352-396066 GCA_001517045.1 Pseudotsuga menziesii | reverse complement strand
TATATATTTCTGTTACAGCTATGGTTAATAAATAAAATAGAGTTGCAGGTGTTCTGTTTATTAAGAGGAAAGGGTTAGGGTTTTTACCCTCAGTTCTAAGAAATGTTTAAAACTGTTTCTCTCTTTTGCATTTATCCTTAATACAGTATTGGAAAGATTTAATTAAAGAATACTTGCTACTTTTTATTTATTGACCCAGCCGTAAGAAGAAATTACTAGTTCTTTTTTTTTTTAATAAATTTTGTTGAAGAGACTTCTGTCTCGTTAGGTTACTGATGAGCTCTTCTAAAAACTTAAGCTCGTTGGTCGAGCGTCCTGTACTCATATCTTTTCTTTTGTACAGATTTACCTTGACTGTATTAATGTATTTTTTTTTTAAGATTTGTTTAAGAAGTAAATACTTCTTCAGGCTTAGAACAACCTTATAATGTTATTTTTCAATGCAGCTGTAGTAAATTCTTATCTTATTTTTATAATTATTATTTTCTTGTAATAAATAAATATCTAGGGTTTTAACCCTATTTTATAGTTTGTAAACAATATTGTTTCCTACTTTGATATTGAATATAATAATATTACTATTCTTTTGTATTTATAGGTAAAAACCATTACCCTAATGACTAAGCTCGTTATATGAGCAATTCTGTTATTTACTTTCAATTTTTAAAACAACTGAGTTAGTTAAATAAATGACTATGTTTTATAAAATTTCTGTCAGGTTAATTACCTGGTTTATTCTATGGTTTGCTTACAATGAAATACTTTGTTAAAATAATAAAAGTAGGGTTTACTTTTAACTCCAAATTATTTTTTTTATAAAATAAATAGTATTTAATTTTCTTAAGTTATGTTAGATAATATATATTGTATAATAGTATTATTACAATAATAATTTCTAATACAGAATTAGTAATCTTGCTCTTAGCTGAAGTAATAGATTCTCTATTTATTTAATTTTAATTGTTTTTATAATAAATGGAATACTATTTATTATTTTAAATTCTTTATATTATAAACTATTCTATCGATACTATGCTGTAAATAGTTTATTTCTCTCGTTGTAAATGTTTTACTTATTATTGTTCTATAAGAACAAAATACTAACATGCTTCTATTCAAAGAAAGAAGAAAAACTCTGTATCCTGTACAACTTAGTCTGATACAACAGAAAATAAATAACAACAAGAAAGGAAATAAACATTATAAATACACAATACCTACAGTCCTGAATAGTTAACAGTAGTTTATAATAATAGTTTCTTTACTTGAGTTTATTTTAGTAAAGGAGCTATCCTAAAACATAGGATGAAACTTTAATAAGTAGTATGAAATTCTAGCTGATTCTTTAATATCTAATCTTCGTGCAGTAAAGTTGAAAAGAAACAATTACACAGTACTAAGAATTAACTTTATAGCGGATAATTTTGTGAAAACACTTGTAGTAGCTAACTAGGAACTCGGTTCAGAAGAATACTACTTATCATCACCGAGATACTGTGCTAGAGTACGATCTGGTGATACCAGATGTGGAAAAACACAGTACTACTAACATATTTAACCTCTGATATTATGAAATACTAACTTTACTGAACTAAATAACTACTCAGACATATAGATAAACATAACATTCATCCAATTAAACTCAGTAAACATAAAGAAATAATTACAGAACTTGTTTAAACAGTGGACAACAACAGCAATGGGAGGCCGTTCCTCTCCACCAACTCCTGGAGAGCACTCAAACAACGACTTCTCAGGACCCTCAAGCTTGCTCTGGTCTCCCTGGCTGGAACTAGGTGCAGCAAATCAGATACCAATCTTCAACTCAGTATTAACTCAGAACTATCAGTCAGTTCTCTCAGCCCAAATAGCTGTAATAATAATCAAGTTACTGCAGCAATCCACTCAAAACACTTCCTTACTGTCTTATAAAATAAATAGTATTTAATTTTCTTAAGTTATGTTAGATAATATATATTGTATAATAGTATTATTACAATAATAATTACTAATACAGAATTAGTAATCTTGCTCTTAGCTGAAGTAATAGATTCTCTATTTATTTAATTTTAATTGTTTTTATAATAAATGGAATACTATTTATTGTTTTAAATTCTTTATATTATAAACTATTCTATCGATACTATGCTGTAAATAGTTTATTTCTCTAGTTGTAAATGTTTTACTTATTATTGTTCTATAAGAACAAAATACTAACATGCTTCTATTCAGAGAAAGAAGAAAAACTCTGTATCTTGTACAACTTAGTCTGATACAACAGAAAATAAATAACAGCAAGAAAGGAAATCAACATTATAAATACACAATACCTACAGTCCTGAATAGTTAACAGTAGTTTATAATAATAGTTTCTTTACTTGAGTTTATTTTAGTAAAGGAGCTATCCTAAAACATAGGATGAAACTATAATAAGCAGTATGAAATTCTAGCTGATTCTTTAATATCTAATCTTCACAGTAAAGTTGAAAAGAAACAATTACACAGTACTAAGAATTAACTTTATAGTGGATAAGTTTGTGAAAACACTTGTAGTAGCTAACTAGGAACTCGGTTCAGAAGAATACTACTTCTCATCACTGAGATACTGTGCTAGAGTACGATCTGGTCATACCAGATGTGGAAAAACACAGTACTACTAACAGATTTAACCTCTGATATTATGAAATACTAACTTTACTGAACTAAATAACTACTCAGACATATATATAAACATAACATTCATCCAATTAAACTCAGTAAACATAAAGAAATAATTACAGAACCTGTTTAAACTGTGGACAACAACAGCAATGGGAGGCCGTTCCTCCCTACCAACTCTTGGAGAGTGCTCAAACAACGACTTCTCAGGACCCCTGAGCTTGCTCTGGTCTCCCTGGCTGGAACTAGGTGCAGCAAATCAGATACCAGTCTTCAACTCAGTATTAACTCAGAACTATCAGTCAGTTCTCTCAGCCCAAATAGCTGTAATAATAATCAAGTTACTGCAGCAATCCACTCAAAACACTTCCTTACTGTCTTTCCCTCTTTCCTCAATGAAATTCCTGAATAACATTCACCTGAATGAATTCTCTCTGGAATAAAATCTGAGCAGCCTTAACTCTCTTCATTGAGTACTTTTAAAAGATTGCCTAGGTCTTAGTTGGGTTAACTGTCATTTAATGAGCCACTTGCTCTGATTCCACTTTCTTGGGGAATCATGACCCCAAATATAGGGAAGTTGCCACCTGCAACTTAGGAAGTGTTTGAGGATGCTGCCACTTGTCTTTTGCCTTGCCACCTAGTTCCATCCACCAGTTTGACCAGTAACCTCTTTTAACAGCTCTCCCATGCTGTTGTCTCCATAATTTATTTATTATTAATAAAATATTCTGAATTACACTCCATAACTGTTGACTCTGCTGAGTCATAAATCCCTACTTAGGATTAAGTTTAACATAATGTCTCGGAAATATAATAAAACAAATTAAATAATTTTACAAAATTGGGGTATGTGACATGGGGTGCTAAAGTGGACACAATAAATGTAATTGATTTGATGATAATTACATTCACAATTATGTGATTATAAGATAATGATGATGACAATGCTATTGTTGATGATGACAATGACAATGATGATGATGACGATGAGATGAATGATGATGAAAACGATGGAAATGATGATGAATTTGACAATGATTTGATTATATGATGACGATGATGATGATAATAATGATGACGATGACAATTGTGATGACAATGAGAATGACGACGACGATGATGATGATCCTATAAGAAAGTGTTGGTAGAGGTAAATAAACCTAGTTTCACTACAAGCTCCAAGATTAAAATGTGCTCAATCATAGTTATAATTTATGCATGCTTAATATTGTAATTGTATCCCACTTGTTATGCATGCTTTAAATGGTAAACATATCCCATATGCTTTAAATGATGCCGATGATGAAATAGATGTCAATGACAGTGATTATGTTTTTGATGATGACAATGATGATGATCATCGTCATCTTTGTCATTGTCACCATGATTATCACAATAGTCATCATCATCGGCATAATCATCATTCGTGTCATCATCATCACCATTGTCCTTGACACCATCATCATCACCATTTTCCTTGACATCATCATCATCATTATTATTGTCATTTTCATTAGTTATTTATCATTACCTTTGGCATAAGAAATAACATCTACCCAAAATATGTGATTAGTGGAAAATGGTCATGGAGGACACATACAATTTATGCATGACAAATAACAACTTATTTTTTAAGATGATCAACATCATCATTCTCATTGTATTGATCACCATTCTCATTGTCGTCATCACCATCATCATCATTCATTTCATTGCCATCATAATCATTGCCAATGTCGTCATTGTCATTATCCTCATCATCATCATTGTCATCGCTATCCTCATAATTAACAACATTATCATCATCATCGTAGCCATCCTCAATATCATAATCACTATCCGCATTGTTATCTTCAACATCTGGGTGTAAAATTGGATGCAAAAGTGGATAAAAACATGGATGCAAAAAAGGATGCAAACATGGATGCAACAAAAGTAGGTGCAAAAGTGGGCGCATAATGGGGTGCAACAAAAATGGATGCAAAAGGTGATGCAAAAGTGGATACAAAAAATGATGCAAACATGGAAGCAAAACATGATGAAAAAAGTGGTGCAAAAATGGATACAACCATGGATGTAAAATTGGATACAAAATTGGATGTGAAAGTGGATGCAACAAAAGTAGATGCAAAAGTAGTTGTAACACCTGATGCAAAAGTGGATGCAAAAATGGATGCATAAAGGGATGCAATAACTAATGTAAATTTGGATGCAAAAAAAGATGCAAACGTGGATGCAAAAGTTGAAGCAAAAGTGGGTGTAAAAGTAGGCGCAAAAATGGGTGTGAATTGGGACGCGACAAAAGTGGATGCAATAGTAGATGCAAAAAAAGACGTAAACATGGATGCAAAATGGGATGCAAAAAGGGATGAAATTGTGGGTGCAAAAGTGGATGAAAAAGTGGATGCAAAAGCGGATGCAAAAATCGCTGAAACAAAATGAGATGCAAAACTAGACTCAAAACAGGATGTAAACTTTGATGCCAAACTTGGTGCATGAAGGGATGCAAAAAAAGAAGCAGAAGTGGATGCAAAAGTGGATGTAAAAACAGATACAAAAGTGGATGAAAACAAGGGCATAAAAGTTGAGGAAAACATGGACATAAAAGGGGGCGCAACAAGAGTAAAATGTACAAACTAGGCGCAAAATTAGGTGCAAAACTAGGCTCAAAACCTGTCGCAAAACCTAATGCAAAACCTGGCGCATAACCAGGTGCAAAACCTGGTGCAAATTACGCTGCAATTTGTGTCAGATTTAGAAAAAGGATGCAAAAAACGCCTAAAATAGCACCAACCCGTGAAATTGCACCATTTTGTCCAAAAAATGAAGAAAAATACACTAAAAGATGGTCTAGACGCAAAAAAGGATGCAAAAAGAGATGCTAAATCCAGTTTTTGTTGTAGTGAGTTGTTTCTGATATTTGTTTTTCTAAGATTGGCTTTTTAAATTTTTAGAACAATATAACATATATGTATGTGTGCGTGCATCGCTATATGAAATAACTGATAGTATTTTTGAATAAAATTGTGTACATATGTAGAGGGCATCATGTATTATGCATTTTCACTCACTATGCAAGGGTATTTTGAATAATGGATGATGTGTTCTTTGAGTAGACTAGGAGTTTACTATTAAGAAGGTTAAGAAGCTTTTGTACTTAATTTATATGGACTAGCTATTAAAGTTGAAGTGCTTGTGATCATGAAACTATCATATTTAATTTGAACAGTTACAAAGATAGGATACTTTGATTAATTTTTATAGCTTCTACAAGTTAATGGAAGAAGTGCTTATTTTAGCTTATATTTGAGTAATATTTCATTCTTGTATGACCTTGGATAAGGGCCCATCCAAAGAGAATTATAGGGAGTTTCAATAGAGTAGATATTTTCTTTATACATCATTATTAGCTAAACATAGTAGTTGTTGTAGAATTCCTGCATTTTGTAGACATTCCTACATTTTCTGATAAAAAAATTGTTTCTACTTGTTTTTTTTGGAAAAAAAATGGAAAAATACCTAAATGGAATAATTTTTTCCCTAAATTTTTTCCTTCTACAAATTGCATCTTAAACCATGAGAGCTATCACTATTGTCCTTAATGACTAACTTATTGTTGTTAAGAATATTGTAGATCCTATATACCACTTATTGATGAGATATTTATCTTATAGGGTATGTGGCATATTATAAGACCCAATTCCTAGCCAATTACTTCTTTAATCATTATGTATGATCTAAATCCCTAGATTTGTCCTTGAGAATTTTCTTGTTTGAAGACATATATCCTTAGTGGTATAAATCTTCAAATCTATCTCGTTTTCCACTTGTGACCATAAATTATTTCTTGAGTACTTGCATCATGATCTAATAATATAGGACTACCTTCACGATGAATTTACCTTAAAGGTGGTTTCTTCAAGATGAAATCCCTTGTGTTTCAACCTTAAATCATATAATGGGTAAGTATAGCCTTCCTCAATGCACAAATCATGAAATTATGCTATCATCTCACTCCTAGGACAATTATCACAATAGGAAGGAACATCTCATGGTCTCTATCCTAATGGATTTTAAATTTCGAGAATATGCACCCTAGGATAAAGAGATGGAGAAAACATGAACAAAGAACCCCTCTGCCATATTATTCAAGGTGGGCATGGAAGATGAAGTTATGGAATCTTATTAATTAAAAAACAATGCATGTATGTAGACTAGGAGCTAAAGGAAAAGTGTAGTTGTTATATTTTTTGTAGATTTTATATGTCTTAGTATGTTATCATCCATTGAGACCAACTTTATTCTTTCCTACCTTGATAAATACAGTAGGAAATTAAATTGTTTTGTGTTGTCATTTTTTTTCCATGGAACAACCTCACAAAAAACCCTATGAATACTTACAAGTGATTCATGGATGGTAAATAGGATAAACCTTCTACCCTAATTATGTGGCCTAACTTGGCAGGGACATCAAGTGAGGCCCTCAACATTCACATAGATAGCCATCCTGAGGACTTGATCCCGTGACCTCCTACTTGGATCTCACAACACTCAACCATGAGAGCTAGTGCACCAAGCTTGCAATCATTTTATTGTAAGCTCAAAAATATTAGAGATAAAATGTGTTTCATCATCCACATTTTTAATATTACAACGATGGTAAATTCTTTCATCCTAGAAATTTCTTGGAGTTGTCCATCACCATGTTTCTTTATAAAGCTAGTTAGAATCATTTCTTATTTTATCAATGTTGATTTTATTATTTAAACTAGCTATAAGAAAATGGAGCTTTTGTTATTCTAATTAGGATTAATATTTTGTATGTATTATATTAATTTTATCTTGTCTTCGATCTATTTATTTTTCCACTTTTGGGAGGATAAACTTTAGCATAATAATGACAACCTTTTTTTAATGTGTGCCTATTTTATTGCACTAAGAGTACTCAGCTAGATGCTCTCAATATGGGGAGGTGTTGACACTTAAGATGGGTAATGGAAACTATAACCTACATCACAAAAGTATAACATGTTAGCTCATAAAATCAAAAAATTAAAACATGATATAACTATCTTAAATTTAAATCTATCAAACACAGAGAGGAATCCAATTTCTTGAGGTGTAATTTTTTTACAAATCAAGAAAAAAAAGTACACCTCAAGAAATGCGCTCTCTCTATGTACTTAATAAAATTGGGTTTTAGTTAGAACTGTGTTAGTAATTATTCTAACCTATTTTAACTTTTGTGTTGGATCAAGTGTAAACTAATGATGATATAACCTTTTTGTTTGAGGCAAATTCAAAAAACATGGTATCAACTTTAGTTGATGGAAATTATTTATGCTTTGAAATAAAGAAGGAAAATGGCTTCATATAAGTGTGGATAATAAGTTAATAAATGTAGGCTCATGATTAATGCATTATAATAAAATACTCATTGAACCTGTGGGATCATGGTTGGAATTTGTATTTATCCTTACCCATCAAGCAATTGTTTTTTTGACATTCCAATTTTAAACTCCCTATCATAGAATGTTTTGTCTAAAATTGCATCATTAAACAACGAAGTTTTGATGAAAACTAATCCTTTAATAATAAAGTTTTAATTAAAAATATCCCTTCCATAATGAAGTTTTAATTTAAAAGTACCCTTTTACAATGAAATTTTGATATATAATTTTTTTAATCAGAGGAATTGTCATTTATTATAAGTTACAGGGCCCTAGTATCCTAGCAACCGACATTCTTTTAGGTAACTATATTTGATTCCCATCCTACACCTTATCACAATAAAATACAATCCTAATTAGTCTATAACTAAGTTGCTTCTAAGAAAGAAGAGTAACATGGAAATAAATAGTTTTGCAGCCCAATTATGTTTTAGTTGAACCAAAAAACACCTCCAAAATGGAGAGTTATAATTACCAAAGGAGGGTTCACATCATTTATGTAGCAAACATACAATGAGGAAAACATGACAAATAGAGCTAGCTTAAAAAGAAGACAAACGGAGAGTGAGCTCATGATATCGTTGTAGAAGACTAATATCTACTTGTTTGTAGTTATAATAGTCGAAATCATTGTAAATCCTAGATATATAGCTCTATAATATTATTTCTTTAAAATAGATAACTCTATAATATTATTAGTTTTTAGACTAGGGTTTTAGTTCCAATGTCTCATTCTCATCCTAGTGTTCCTGGTTCCACCAAGGGGGGAGAATGAGGCTTTGCAGAAAGGAACCTTAACCAATAACCACTACAGGAATTTTAAATAGTCCTCTACCAGCTCTATAAACGTTGAATATGAAACTTATTATCATTATTTCTTACACTCACGTCACTTCCTCACTCTCACTTCCTCCCTTCTTCAAAATATTCTTTTGAAACCTTTAAGAGAGGTGAGTAGAGGTCACATTTCAAGGCTCATGTGTTGAAACAACACCAATACTAGGGTGTTCTCGGTCTGACCGAATTCTTTCCCAACAAAGTTTAATTATAGTCAATTGGAATTGCAAGAATAGATTTGTGAAATGGATAGCAATCATGGACTCATGAGTCACAAGTTAGACAGGATGGACCCAAGCATGTCATTGTAGTGACCCATGAGTAGATAAGAAAAAAGGATTATGAATGTGGTTCAAGAAAGCCAATAAAGGGAATCATAGGTTTTTAAGGCCTAGAATGCTTTATGCTTCATCCAATTTATTTTTAGATTGCTATCAATTTATTAAAAATGAAGAGAACAACTTACTAGAATTTGTGAGGAGTCTAAGGTACCCCTTCACCACCACAGGAGATCACCTTAAAGTTGGAATTATTATGTGTATCTAAAATTTAGAAGTTGTTTCAAATGATGTCCATAACAAGCAAGAGGTGGTGGGTGGTTCAAGTCAATACCTTCATTAACCACTACCTACCTCCCCGTTAACGAAAGTATACCTTATATACTACAAGGTAATACCCTTTACACATCCTAAAACCATTAACCAAGTCTCAAACCTGCCATTTCCACATCCATGTAATGTCATTTTCTTTGGAATTTTGGAGAAAATTACAAATTGGGCAAAATTTGAGCTTAACTAGTCATGACTCTAGAGGGTTTCAACTTTCACCAAATGGTCCTGAATTTGAAATGTAAGGGAATGGAGAGTGTTATAACATACCAATATGGTATATTGACACTTTTCATTAGAATTTAAACCTCTTCAAACGTGTTTTGTGTTAAGGTGAAATAATGCAATTTTACTAGGAAATTGTGCTCAAATCCCCCTAAGGGTGATGGCCAAACTAGCTCTCCAAATCAAGTACGACCCTCCAAAATTTAAGAAAAGAGTATGGGAATGAGTATCATATATTTATTTTACAAAATCCTCAAACTCATATAATATCCCTCATACAAATCTGGTATAAAACTACTTCAAGATTGAAGCCAAAATCCATGAAGACTACTGATACAAGGGCATGAGTATGCAAGCTTTTCATACATGTATTTCTGATATTCCAAATTAAAGAACATATGGACATAATATTGCAGAGACATAAATAATATATTTCTTCCCCATCATCATAAAACTCATATAAATGTCCATAATACAAATATGATATAAAGGTACTTCAATATTGAAGCCAAATCCATGCAAACTAGTTATTAAAGAACATTGGAATGCGAGTCTCTACATGTTTATTCTTGATATCTCAACTTATAGATCATATGGACATGATATTATAGAGCCATACATCATAAATCAAATCTTGGGTATCAACTATCCTCAGCAAGGCGCAAGAATCACTCCAACAAGTGCGCCATCAAATGTGAGTGTGGGGGGATGGAGACGAAGGAATGCGAGAATAGGGAGATAGATGCGAATTCGACTATATGGAAATTCAACATGAAAATAAAAATCCTTCATTAATCTCCAACAAGAGGTCTGGATGGCCTCTCCATCAACCAACTTGGAAAGGAATCCAACTCCCTCGAAATTGGTTGATAAACAGGGAGAATGAACACTCATCGTGCAATGGACAAGAAAACGCTCTCCAAAATTCCAAATTCCAATTTAAAAATGATAAAAAATTATTTTCCTTGGTAATGAAATCCTTTTATTAACTGCACAAGTCTTCCTAAGGTATAATTTACCTCCATGGGCTTCCTCCAACTCATCTTAGGGGATAAGTAACTCATATGACACTTGTCTTCCTCTTCATGCTCCAATTCTTTCCCCAATTCGAACGGCTGCCTATAAATCCCAAATTCGACCTCTTGGTGGCTATTTTTATCTCTCACATGTCATATTTGTCATATGTCATAAATCAAGTCTGAATTTGTCAAACTTGTCATAGAATCTTCCATCATTTGTTAACATAGAGTGCATCGAATCTCCTTTCAAGTGGCACACATTGTCTTCTAGTATATTCCTCTTCCATGGGAGTTACTCTCCTTTACCAATTTGAATTCCTTGGTTGATTATATGATATTTTACACCACATCACCATCCAATAATGTTACATTACCCATGTGCTCGAATTTGGATGAAGATCATGCCAAGTGTGCGGTAAATCTAGTCACCCAAAGGCTCCACAAGCTTCCAAGTGTCTCCATAAATCCATGCCACCTTATTTCATTAGAATTTATCATTTATGTGACCCATTTAAATTTGAATATGATAAAATAAAGTCCTTTTGGGTCCCATATCCCCTTTTTACAAAATTTATGTCCCCGTCTCAACCTAGGGAACTAGTAGGTTGGTGAAACATGATTTGCAAGTAGTCTTATTTGGAAATTATTTAATTGGGGACATGACAGTGCTCCCCACTCAAGATTTATTTTCCTCAAGAAATGTCGAGTTTGGATGCTGCAAAATTTTTTCATATGCCCAAGTGGAATCCTCATTTGGTACTCCTTCCTTTGCACCAAGTTCTCTCTTATGGTTCTGCTCATTAATTTTCTTTAGATGCAATTTGAGTAGTGGCACTCATGTACTACAATTTTTTGTTCCCAAAATTAAAGAGACATGTATTGTGCATATTGAAATATCCTGTAACATCACCACTAACACCAAAAGGATTAATAAAATCCATAAAAACAAAATTTGCACAAATAATCTTTACCGCCATATTTTGGAAACCTTTTATGAACTTTCACCCCTTTTTGCTTTTGTATAACTCTTTGAAGTTGGTAATAAGTTACCAAACTATGATTTTCTTAATATTCCAAGAAAATTTCTGAGAGGAACCACCATGCTTGCTGCTGCACTACTCTAATTACAATCATCTTCTCAAGTGGTGACTAAATATCCAATGCTGCTTGCTGCCCCCAAAATTGAAACCAATGGGACCAAAAAATGATCCTAGGGCCCCATATGATCCTGATACATGCATGGTGTAAAATGTATACGATGAAATTCCATGATCACCAAGCATGTGAAAATTGAATCCATATCTCAAAATGTCTCCCACATAGGAAACTGGAACACTGCTCTACAAAGATGAACTCAAACAACTAAAGGTTGGTTTGCTTTCTCAAACCAACAATCAAACTGTTACTCCAAGTGAGATGAAACCAAGAAATACCATGATCCCATTTCTTGTATTTCACCCTTTCAAACATCATGAGTAAAAAATATAGATCATGAAAGAATCCTCATCAAAGAATCATGAAAGTGCATGTACATCCAAATAAGTAGATCATCATGTAGCCCATACACATAAGAATCAAGTATTATATTAGATATACCCCAATGACAGGTGAGGATCCCATGTCCGATAACACTGCTCCAAAAGTAATATAATGTGCATCAAGATAATCAACCATGTGTTCTTTTATCCAAGAACTGGATGAAGAGACTCCACCAAAATTTGAACCAAATAAGGAGCAAAGAAAACATGAAGACTTCAAGTGGCTCCAAGAAGTATCATCAATAAGCCCATGAATATGTATGTCAGCATGAAATAACAAAGGATGTTTTTTCCAACAATAATGTTCTTCAATGATATATCTCTTCACCTTAGTGTGGGATGAAGTTCATCCAACATCAAATGGACAAGGGAAGGAGCAACGAAAATCATGAGTCTCCAAGTAACTCAAGTGAATACCATAGGTGCATCCAAGCAGATGTGTATCATCATAATGTAACAAGGGATGTCGCAAAAATGTAAAGAATATGGTTCTCTAATCATGTCATCATCAAAAGGAGAGATAAAAGGTCCATACTCTTCATGTCGCACCATAAAAAAGAAACCTTTCACCCATACTTCATTAGGATGAATGTTGCAAAATGTGGAAGTGTAGGATATAGGAGAAAGAACCAACTCACATGAATTATCAGAAAGTGAAAAATTTTCATCCTGTGAAGGATCCATAGGGGTATTATTATGCACCTCCCTTAAAAATTCAAAACTTTCCTCATGGTTTGGTTCAAAGGTGGTGGAATCATGCACTTCTTCAAAAAGTGTGTAACCATTTTCAACAGGCAACTCAAATTCCTCTTCCACCACAACAAGTGATTGGGTCTCATCAATATCATATTCAAACACATCAAGAACCTGCATTTTTTCATGTTTATCAGGATCCATCATGTCATGAGAATCCTCCAAACAATCTACCATATAATAATATGAAACATATGAGGAAGAACAAGTATCTTGCAACCTCTCAAGAAGTTGCTTATTTTGAATTTTGAGCTTATCAATATCTTCATTATTCTTCAAGTTGGATTCATGTAACCATTCACTAAGCTCAATCACATTGTTTCTATCAAAAATCAAAGACATGAAATTACCTTTGATGTTGCACATTGCTCTTTGAATCTTCTCCATGTCTTCAAGGAAGGATGGATCCTCCAATGAAGAAACTTTCCAACAAGAATTTGATACCAATTCTTGAGTTTCATGGAGTATGCTAAGAGCCTCATAGATATCCCTTTCACTCATATTCAAATACCCTTCAATGAAGGATGTTTCATGAGACCGAACCTCCTCTTCTTCTTTTTGTTTGATTTGATTAACTTCTTAAAGCTTAAGTGGTGATGGGGAAGTTGATATTGGTTCTTCATCATCTGTCACAAGGTATTCATATTCATGAATATGAGAAATTTTTATTGCATCAAAATTTTCCAATCTGATCTCTATGTCACCAACATATATTTGTGAGCACCCATCAGTAGGTACTCCTTCATAGTTCAAGCATCCATCAGTAAATGCCCTTTGGTCCATGTCCACCATAGAATATGTCTCGGAATGATATTCTATAATTTCAAGGGACTCTTCTTCATTCTCATGTGATGTTTCCCCATATTTTACAAATTCACTTAGGAGTGAATTTTTATCCTCATAATTTAAAGCTTTTTCTATTTCACCACCCATCGAACTTGGTGGCTCATTGGCCTCCTCCCTACTTGTGGATTGTTGATTGTTCCTTAATGAGTTAACTTTTGAGTTCTTGTTCCTATATCCATTCAAACAATCATAAAATTATTCAAAAGGAATTATCTTATGTTTCTCTCCATGATGGAAACTTCTATTACCTCTTGCTGCTAGCTTACCCCTTAGTTGGCTAGCCGTCAATTCGAACCCTTGCATAAGTTGCTTGAACGCATCATCAAAATATGACTTCATAAGTTTCTTAAATTCACCCATAACATCCAAAAATTCATTAGGTTCCAAGAAAATTCTCTAATACCACTACAATGTCCTTTTTTTTGTAATTTTGGAGAAAATTACAAATTCGGCAAAATTCGAGCTTAACTAGTTATGACTCTAGAGGGTTCCAACTTTCACCAAATGGTCCAGAATTTTTAATGTAAGGGTATGTTGAGTCTTATAACATACCAATATGGTATATGGACACTTTTTATCACACTTTATACCTCTGCAAACTTGTTTTGGGTTAAGGTGAAACAATGCAATTTTACTAGGACGTTGTGCTCAAATCCCCCTAAGGGTGATGGCTAGCTATTCAAATCAAATACGACCCTCCAAAATTTAAGAACAGAGTATGGGAATGAGTAAAAAACATCAATGAATTTCATTAATCATGTTTATTAAGTTTTTCAAATGGCTTATAATCTGCAACATTTGTAGGGTAACTTTCATAGAAATTGCCTAAGGGAAATTCCATAACTAGCTAGACTTTGACACGAGAAAGGTATAATATAAGGTTATAAGAGTAATATGAAACATGTGGTAATATATGTAATACAAATTTCTTCCCCAAAAGAATAAAACTAANAAATATGATACAATACTCCTCCAAGATTGAAGCCAAAGTCATGGAAACTAGTGATTCAATGGCATGGGAATGCAAGCTTTTCACACATGAGTTTCTTGGATTTCGATCAAAGAGGATATGGAAATGAAATCACATAGTAATAAATAATATGTGTTTGTCAAAAAAATCCTGAAACTCATAGAATATCTCTCATACAAATATGGTATAAAACTACTTCAAGATTGAATCGAAAATCCAAGAAGACTAGTCATACAAGGGCATGAGTATGCAAGATTTTCATACATGTATTTCTGATATTTCAACTTAAAGAGAATGTGGAAACAATATTACAGAGACATAAATCATATATTTCTTCCCTGTCATCATAAAACTCATATAAATTTCCTCATACAAGTGTGATATAAATCTACTTCAATATTGAAGCCAAATCCATTAAAACTAGTTGTTCAAGAACATCGGAATGTGAGTCTCTAACATGTGTATTCTTGATATTTCGACTTACAGAGCATATGGATATGAGATTAAAAATTCATACATCATAAATAAAATCTTTGGCATCAACTATCCTTAAGAAGGCGCAAGAATCGCTCCAAAAAGTGTGCCATCAATTGTAGGTGTGGGGGAATGGAGAAGAAGGAATGAGAGAATAGGGAGATATATGCGAATTCGATTGTATGGAACTTCAAACTACAACTAAAAATCCTTCATTAAGCTCCAATGAGAGGTCTGAATTTCCTCTCCATCAGCCAATTTGGAAAAGAATCCAACTCTGTAACACCCCGGTTTTGACCCTGTTTGCATTAAAGATACATGATGTATATATTGTAATTAATCGTGGTGTGGAGATAAAGGAAAAAGCCCCACCATCGATTTGGTTGTGTTATGTTTCAGTGATTGGAATCATTGCTGATGGTATATCATGCTATCCAGCACATTATAGTTTTGGCATCATGTAAATATGCACTTTAATTAAAATGAACCTACAACCAACTACGACGGTGCAACGATAATGAAAAGGGCATGATTTTCCTAAGGATAAGGAGGGGGGATTATTAAACCTTGAGCCTATGGGGAAAAATCCATGTGTCAGCTATTAAAAAACCCTGATGTTAGTTGGGGAAGTTGTTGCTGAGTAGTGGTGGGTGTGGCAGGACTGTCAGTCCTTGCCCACTCCACTAGCATACTCTTCATCTTCACGTCGCGTGGGCAGAGAAAAAACATTCCATACTCTCCACTCTCCCATGACTCCATTCTTCCATTTTTTGTCTGGTCCATCCTCATGCAGATGTTTCTCTCTTCACCTTCTCACGCACATGATTCTGTGTTACTTTTTCCTCACGTAGGGAACTGGAGAAATCGTTACTATCGCCCACGATTTTCCCTATGCAGGAGCCATTCACGCTCGGGTCTGTGTGTCTGTGTGTTCCATACCAATTTCAGTTGTGGATGTATGTTTCCTTGTCAATTTGTGAGATTGGGGTTGTTGTTCTTCCCTTGATTTGTGGGTTGTTTTCATTCTCCCCAAGATCTGTGGTCTGTTGTGGCTTTCCCCACGTTATTCGTTTGCTGGGGGAGCAACTATCTTTTGGGTTGCTGTTGAGTTGTTTTGGCCATGCTAGGGCCAAGAACAACTCTGAATCACCTTGCTTGGATTGAGCTACATTCACCATTTTTGGGTTGTTACAGTGTTTTCTTTTGTTCTCTTCACAGAGCTGTGAACTGCTTATTTTACTGCAGGTATGCAGTGGTTGGTCTTCAGACTATGTGGAGTAGGATTGAAGGCTGGGTATGCTTGAGAAATCTGGTGTTTGGGAGCCACTCAGATAGAGTTAGACGGCTGGATTTCTTCTCCACAACCCCTGAATAGCACTGGAAAGGGAAGTCAGGGCCCGAGGGACTGTGAAGCAGAGAAGGGACTCATTCTTGGTGTGGGGTGTGTGTGGGTGTCTTAGGAGTCAGGATAATTCTGGTGTGGGTATCCTCAGCTCCTCAATGAGCTCACCAGCTTAGAATTCAGCCTTTCCTATCTCCTTGATAGCCTAATAAACCCTACTATGTCGGCTTGGCTGATTTGTATACCTTTGGCTATGTGTAAGCCTGCTTAGTCCCTTATTCCTTGGGGAATCATGCCCAGCTCGGGGGTGGAAGCGTCGCTGAGAGATTAAGGAGCACGCTGGCCTATGGTTGGGTGGAAAGTTGCAGCGATGTAGCTGGTTGCAGGACGAATTCTTTATAAGATGAGTATTCTTGACCATTTCATCTCTGCAATTATGATTTACTGTTAATGAATTATAATGGACATGTTGAATGTTGAATGAATGTATGTTTGCTTCTGTTGTGTATGAGAATGACTATGCATCTTATCATGTTTTATGTTCAAGCATTTCAGTTTTATATTATGTATGTTAATGTTTAAGGGGCTATTTTCCTGGATCTTTAGTGTTATGGTAGCATCCTTTTCACCGGTCGAAGGGTCGGGGACGTTACAGAGTGGTATCAGAGCGCATGTTGCAGCATGGGCCTGAATGGGCCATAAAGATGCAGTGACAAAGTGCATGTTACAGCATGGGATTGAATGGGCCATGAAGATGCAGTGGCAGAGCTATCATAGCAGCATGGGCCTGAATGGGCCATGAAAGATCAGCTAGCAGAGGCAGGTTACCCTCTGCCTAGCAGAGATTGGAAATTATGACAGAAAAATCCTCAGAAAATTTTTCTAAGTGCCTGACCCGTCGGCTCATCGGGAGACTTAGTGAGAAGCTCCTCCGATGCAGCGAAGAGCTAGACCGAAGTTTCCCCAACGAAGGACAGTCGGAAGAAAAATTGTGAAAATTTATCCAAGTGTTCATCGGTCGTCGGTGGAGAACAATGGAAGTTGGAGCCGTAGTTTCAGCCGAGGTCACTTGAAGACCGCCGAAACGTCGACTCAATTAGTTGAAAGATCCTCCGATATCAACCATCGATGATCGGCGACGAATAGAGGAAGGGAGATCCGACAGAGCGGTGGCCGAAAGGAGAAAGAGGAAAAATTTTCTGAATTTTTTCTAAGTGTCGAGCTTGTCGGATCGTCGGAGGACGAAGAGGGAAGCTCCTCCGATACAACGGACAATTTAGTTGGAAGGCCACCCAACGGGGGGAAACAAGCAGAAAGAATTTCATGAAAATTATTCTAAGTGTTAGGTCGTCAGCTCATCAGAAGGCTTAGATAGATAGACCTCTGATGCAGACCCCAATGGCGGTGAAAGTTAGTCGAGTAAGTAGCCGACACAACGGCGGATATCTCTAGAAGACTGCCGAAACTTCAATGAAGTTTAGTTGATGGAACCATCGATGAATACGTCGACGGAAATTAGATGAGGAAAATGCCGAAACGTCGTCTCTATTTAAGTTAAAGATCGCAAAAAATTATATGTTGAAAGTGTCGATACGTCGGCAGAAGATAAAGGAAGTTTCGGCGAAAATTAGTGGACGAGAGCGCCGACACGGAGGAGAAAAGCCCGAAATTCACTTAAGTGTTGAAAGCGTCGGAAGAAAGTAGTTGTTTGGACTACCGATGCCAATGGTGAAATTTAGTTGATGGCGCAGCCGACACGGCGGTGGACAAAGAAGCAAGTTTTGCCGAACTGTCAGCGAAAATTAGATGATGCAGGTGCCGATACATTGATGGCGAAATTTAGTTGATGGAGAAGCCGACGCGACGACGGACGAATGAGGAAGTGTCGACGGAAGTTAGTGGTTTGGATTGCCGATGTGGCAGAATTTTTTTTTTTATTAATCCGCCGACACATCGGAGAATATTAGTGGTTCATACTGTCGATGTGTTAGAAGAATTTAGTTGTTCGTGAGTCCGCCGTTGTGCCTACCTAAAGAACTATCCACCCGATAGTGCTTCCGACCGCCGATACGTCGAAGAAGGTTAGTGGATTAATCCGTTGATGCATTGGAAGAAGTTAGTTGTCTAGATCGCCGACACATAGTTTTTAGTGGTTTCGATCGTCGACAAGTTGTATGGTCCACGGAACCCACAGATGGTTTGTTTCCTACCATTGTGGATGCCTAAGGAACTATCCACCCGAAGCATAGTGCTTTCGATCGCCGATGTTGTAGTAGTTAACGGTTCCAATCGCCAATATACTCCCATCGCCAATAATAGTCCAAAATCCTAGACGACTAAGGGTCCAACACGTCAGAGAAAAATAGACAAATAGACCATCGATGAGCAGCGGAGAAAACTAGTTGTTTTGACAGCCGAAGTGTCAGAATTTTAGCTGGGAAGGGGTCCAATTGAGCAAAGGAAATTTTGAGTTTTTCAAGTGGGATTCTTCAGTGATTTTCAGTAGTTCTTCAATGGATTTCAGGGTTGAAAAGGAAGAAAAATTCTAGGTGGCTGAAGTTGGCACTTTAGACCAGAATACAGCTGTGTGTAAGAGTGCATAAATTTGGTGGAAATCGTCATTTTAGAAGTGGTGTGGTTTTCACATCCGAAGTCAGAATGGAGCATGGGGATAGGCGTTGGAAAGCTTATCCAGTAGGGAACAAGGGAGAATCACCAGAATTTGAATGAGGAGCAGATTAGTACTAGCGGTTGTTGAAAATAATTGTGTTGCTGTCAATATGGACAATCTAAGGATTGCATGCCTAGAGATAGCAAGGGCTATGAAGTCGAGCCAGCTGTTATGCGGAAGAAGAATTTCAAGCAAAGATGGGAGTTTTGAAAAGGAAAGTCCCTTAAACCATGTCTTGCTAACTATATTATGTTTTATAAGTTTTATACATAAAGTGTATGAGGATATGCCTTGCATGCATAGGATATTACATGTTGGCAAAAATAGTGAGAATTATACATTTATAATGAACCACTAATGGTAAATATTGCATTGGTGTTGGCATTAGTGGAAAACCAACGGCAACGTGAGCATGGCTGAGTATGATGTTGATGCTGATGAATGTGACCAACAACCCTATGGAGAAAGGGATAAGGCAACAAATCTAGGATCAAAAGTTGGTGAGCGGTTTCTGCAATCTCCTGCAAGAGACCAACCAAACTAGTAATGTCAAGGGTGTAAGTAGGATCCATGCAGGTAATGGTTTAATTATGACAATTGCATGAAGTGGAAAAGCAAGAGATATCATACCATGTGGTTATTTAAAATTTATACTACATTCATATAGAAGTATATCCTACCCTGTGAATGTTGATATGAACTTAGTAACTAGGACAAGTGAGGACTGGTGGTCTTGATTATAGTAATGCACCCTATATGAGGTATTCCTGGTCAGGCCATGGTATGTTTGAATGCATAGTATTCCTGAATCAATACATAGTAGCATTGAGTGGATATGCATTAAGAGATTTTATAAATCTTATAGTTATGCATTGAATGGATGCATATGAAAAGCCTGAGTAAATGCTATAAATATGCATACATAAGTGTAGGTATAAATGTTGTGATGCATTGCATGAATGCATCGAGATAGCGCTTGTTTATCATGACTAATTAATGGCTGAAATGATGATTTGATGATAATTCTAGAACCATTTCAAGAGCTGTTATGAATGCAGGATAGTAAGTGCATGAAGAGGGTAGTCATGATCGATTGGCTGCTGGAAATGCTCTATGGAAGGGCAAGGTGGTACAAATGATACGCTTGTGAAGTAAGGAGTATCTAAACACTTCATTTAAATTGCATAAATGATGTGACTTTGCAATTTTAGTATGATAATGATTCACGTGAAGTAAATGAGTTTTGGTAATATTGATGCATCTAACAACTGGAAGTATTTGAATTCTATAATTCTGAAAATGCTTCAGTGATTGTTGCAGCAATGAAAAAAGTTATATGCATCAAGACTTACCAAGTGTTTGGCTTATTGAAGTTTAGATTTGAGGTAGATTGTTTGGGGTGTGGCAATATGGGTAAGACCATGACAAAGGCCGAAATCTACCGTGTGAAAGAGCCAAAACTCATGAGAAGAGTCTCATGGCTGTGAAATTAGTCTATATGCAGAATGAGTTGTCAATTTGAATTTGTAAATTTTAGATTTGAGAAATTGCTGACAACTACTAACCAATATTGGCTTGCATAGAATTGTGTCAAGAGGACGCATTGTAAGTGGGTGTTCATGTTATGCTAGTAAGCATAAAATCATAATGGGCATAGTGGTGCTGCTTACAAGAGACCAACAAATGAGGATCACCTCATTGCCAAGCAAATCAATTTCTGTAGTAGACAGAGTTGCAAATTCACATTGAATTTAATTACTAATGCCGTTACTTGGTTATGGAACAATCAAATTTGGATTGTATTATTAGATAATGATTGACTGTTTGGCTACTTGATGAATGTGCCAAGGGTACACATTGCAAGAAGACCATATGTGATGGCCTGCAGGAGCCAAACTTCACATGGAGGTTTTCCCCTATCTTGGAAATGGGTTTCGGGTGAAACTCCATTGGACATTTTGGGAATGTCCCATCTGCACAACATGTTTGGTAAGCAACATGAGTGAGATGGTATAGATTATGTCGGTAAGACATGTGTGGGATATGGAATGTAAAAAGGAGTTGGGGATGGAAAACTAAGGGATTGTCAACTCAGAGAAGGGAGTCCCCATTCCTCCTTAACGAAGGAATATTGCATCAACAAATGGATAAGTGTTTTGTGACCCTAGCAAAGAATATGCATGTCAAATTGTTAAATTCCATATGTAGATCATGTTTTGATTTTATTTCCATTATGATAGATTTCTTGAGTATGAATAAGGCCTACATGGCTCACATCGGAAAGGGGTGCACACTTTTCCCGATGTCGAGTCATGAAAGGGTTTTCAATATTGACTACACCCTAGGGAGTGGACACACTCCTGGTGTCTTAATACTTGACAGTGAATGATATGAAATATGATTACAGTTTTAGAGCAATAACGCTGATGAGTTTGCTTATATTGCTTGTGTTAACAAGCTAAACAGATGCAGTTTGGTTGTTGATATAAGTGCATTGTTGATATAAGTGTATTGTTGATATAAGTGCATGTGTTATTATTGATGGCCTGATAAACCCAACTATGTTGGCTTGGCTGATTGGTTGTTGATATAAGTGTATTGTTGATATAAGTGCATGTGTTATTTTTGATGGCCTGATAAACCCAACTGTGTTGGCTTGGCTAATTGGTTGTTGATATAGGTGCATTGTTGATATAAGTGTATTGTTGATATAAGTGCATGGCCTGATAAACCCAACTGTGTTGGCTTGGATGATTTGTTGATGGCCTGATAAATCCAACTGTGTTGGCTTGGATGATTTGTTCCTTCCCAGACGACGTGAAGGTGTATTGGTTGGACATTAATTTTTTGATGTTGAGGAGCAGCTTGGGTGCTAACCTAACATCCAAGTCCATAGGTAATTCCAAAGCTTGCAAAGCAAAGTGGGACCCTATGGACCAACGAGGAAACGCACAATACAGATAAGTATTGGATTATTTTGCAGCTTCTTGCTTATAAATATACATGTGTATATGGTTTGGTTATGATATTCTAAGCTCTTGTTTAGAGATAAAAACTGATGAGAATAAACTAAACATGTGAATCTATTCAATGTTTGAATATAGGTATCGCTAGGAGCTAGGACTATGAGGGCATCCTAGGGGTGTGTGTGGACATGTGACTGTCCTGAAGAGCTCAAAATGAGCAGTAATGAAAAATGTGCTAGTGGGACTGTGGAGAGACTCCATGGTTGAGAGGTCTAGAATAGACTGGAGACACTAAGTGTCATGGCCAAGAAGTGTTGGTCCAGCATTCACGATGAAGTGAAAGAGGCTAAGAGC
>LPNX011092236.1:241425-372339 GCA_001517045.1 Pseudotsuga menziesii | reverse complement strand
TATATATATATATATATATATATATATACTGAACGTGGGACAGATCTACAAAATTTTAAAATTTTGGATGTGTAAATTGTATATGTATTCCTATGTATTGGAACATCGAGGACGGTGTTATTCCAAGGGGGAGGGGAATGTAACACCCTGGTTTTGACCCCGTTTGCATTAAAGATACATGATGTATACATTTTAATTAATCATGGTGTGGAGCTAAAGGAAAAAGCTCCACCATCGATTTGGTTGTGTTTTGTTTTGGTGATTGGAATCGTTGACGATGGTATATCATGCTATCCAGCACATTATAGTTTTGGCATCATGTAACTATGCACTTTAATTAAAATGAACCTACAACTAGCTACGACGGTGCAATGATAATGAAAAGGGCATGATTTTCCTAAGGATAAGGAGGGGGAATTATTAAACCTTGGGCCTATGGGGAAAAAGGCATGTGTTAGCTGTTAAAAAACCCTGATGTTAGTTGGGGAAGTTATTGCTGAGTAGTGGTGGGTGTGGCAGGACTGTCAGTCCTTTCCCACGTGCCCACTCCACCAACAGACTCTTCATCTTCACGTCGCATGGGCAGAGAAGCAACATTCCATACTCTCCACTCTCCCACGACTTCGTTATTCCATTTTTTGTTTGGTCCATCCTCACGCAGATGTTTCTCTCTTCACCTTCTCATGCACAGTATTTTGCGTTACTTTTTCCTCATGTAGGGAACTGGAGAAATCGTTACTGTCGCCCATGATTTTCCCTGTACAGGAGCCATTCACGCTCGAGGTTGTGTGTCTGTGTGTTCCATACTGATTTCAGCTATGGATGTATGTTTCCTTGCCAATTTGTGAGATTGGGGATGTTGTTCTTCCCCTGATTTGTGGGTTGTTGTCATTCTCCCCAAGATTTGTGGTTTGTTGTGGCTTTCCCCACATTGTTCATTTGTCGGGGGAGCAATTGTATTTTGGGTTGCTGCTGAGTTTTTTTGGCCACGCTAGGGCCAAGAACAACTCTGAATCACCTTGCTTGGATTGAGCTGCGTTCACCATTTTTGGGTTGTTACCCTGTTTTCCTTTGTTCTTTTCACAGAGTTGTGAACTGCTTATTTTACTGCGGGTATGCAGTGGTTGGTCTTCGGACTGTGTGGAGTAGGATTGAAGGTTGGGTATGCTTGAGAAACCTGGTGTTTGGGAGCCACTTAGACAGAGTTAGACGATTGGATTTCTTCTCCACAACCCCTGAATAGCACTGGAAAGGGAAGTCAAGGCCCGAGGGACTATGAAGCAGAGAAGCGACTGATTCCTAGTGTGGGGTGTGTGTAGGTGTCTTAGGAGTCAGGCTAATTCTGGTGTGGGTATCCTCAGCTCCTTAATGAGCTCACCAGCTTAGCATTCAGCCTTTCCTAGCTCCTTGATATCCTGATAAACCCTATTGTGTCGTCTTGGCTGATTTGTATACCTTTGGCTATGTGTAAGCCTGCTTAGTCCCTTATTCCTTGGGGAATCATGCGCAGCTCGGGGGTGGCAGCGTTGCTGAGAGATTAAGGAGCACGCTGGCCTATGTTTGGGTGGAACGTTGCAGCGACGTAGTTGGTTGTGGGATGACTTCTTTATAAGATGAGTATTCTTGACCATTTCATCTTTGCAATTATATTTACTGTTAATGAATTATAATGAACACGTTGAATGCTAAATGAATGTATGTTTGCTTCCGCTGTGTATGAGAATGACTATGCATCTTAGCATGTTTTATGTTCAAGCATTTCAGTTTTATATTATGTATGTTCATATTTATAGGGCTAGTTTCCCAGATGTTAACAGTTCGGTAGCATCCTCTTCACCGGTCGGAGGGTCGAGGACATTACAAAATCCCTCGAAATTGGTTGACAAGTAGGGAGAGTGAACACTCACTCGTGCAATTGACAAGCAAAAACTCTTCAAAATTCCAAAGGCCAATTAAAAAGTTTTAAAAATATCTTCTCCTTCCTCATGACATCCTTTTATTAACTTCATGAGGCCTCCTAAAGTCTAATTTCCCTCCATGGGATTCCTCCAACTCATCTTAGTGGATTAGTAATGCATATGACACTTGTCTTTCTTTTCATGCTCCAATTCTTTCCCCAATTCGAATGGATGCCTCTAAATCCCAAATTCGATCTCTTGGTGGCTATTTTTATCCCCATGATGTTAGATTTGGCATATGTTAACAATCAGGTATGAATTTTTCATACTTGTCATATAATCTTCCATTATTTGTTGTCATAGAGTACATGGAATCTCCTTCCAAGTGGCACACATTGTATTCTAGTCTCTTATTCTTCCATGGCAGTTACTCTCCTTTACCAATTCGAATTCTTTGGCTCATTATATGATATTTGACACCACATCACCATCCAATAACATTACATTACCCATGTGTTCAAATTTGGATGAAGATCTTGCCAAGTGTGCGGGAAATCTAGTCACCCAAAGGCCCCACAAGCTTCCAAGCGTCTGCATGAATCCATGCCGCCTTAGTTTCTTAGAATTTATCATATATGTGACCCATTTAAATGTGAATATGATAAAATAAAGTCCTTTTGGGTCCCATATCCCCTTATTACAAAATTTATGTCCCCATATCAACCTAGGGAACTAGTAGGTTGGTGAAACATTATTTGCAAGTAGTCTTATTTGGAAATTATTTAATTGGGGACATGACAGTCTAGTTGTGATCCAGATGGAGATCGGTGTCCACTCACCTATTCCACTGGCTCAAAACAATTTTCCATTGTGGCAGTTTCCTAGTTATTTGTCTACGTTTTTTCAGGTCCCAAACTTCTGGGGCTGTTTTAAGGCCCTAAACGATGTTTTTTGGCAATTTAGGGGCCAAATAGTTTCCGTCAGCAATTTTTTTGTCAATCAAAAGTTGGAAATCTTAGATATACCTTTCCAACGAGCTATCGAACACCCAAATCGGAGATCATATGCAAAAGTTATGACCCCGGGAAGTTGGTTGTTCAACTTACCACCTTGGGGTTGCAAACTTTATGACGGTTAATCTTCTAGGGTTATGTTTTGGACTTTTGGGGTTCTCACCCTCATTATTATTATAAATAGGCCCCTTTGGCCTTATTTTGTAGTCAGATTTGCACATATGAGCGTAGTAGTCACATCTCTTCTCAGAGATAGCTATCACCATTCTAGCTATTGTATCACAACCTGTTCTATTTCTGCCATTTAATAGAATATGTGTTTACTGTATCTTTGTTATCTTTGTAAAATGTTTGTGATTATGATTTTGTATATGTTCTTTCATTTCGTCCACACATAAATCCGGATCAGTGGTATCAGAGCAATATGCTCTTTGATTGTTTCTTGGCGCATATCCCCGATGAGGTCAGGATATAGAGAGTTAGGTCTCGAACTAGTTTCACTTGATCACTCTCGCCGCCCCAAATGACCTCCCATGGCGGAAGAAAAGAGAGACGACGGAGCAGGAGATCCTATCAAGTCATTGCTCGAGGAATCCCTTGAGCGACAGAGGAACGAGATGATGGATAGTTTCACCCAAATCCTTCTACGAATTTCGGTAGCGGTAAGTGCATCTTCAACAAGCAACCAGTTCGAGGATGCAACANGTCCACAATTTCTCCGATAGGGAAAAGATCACCTTTGCTCTCCTTAAGGCAGTCCCCCATGTCCAAAATTGGTGGGGTACTTATTGGGAACAAAACTCATTAGATGAGTCTAGAATGTTTGAGACAAATCCCACTTGGGCCTCTTTCATAGATGCCATTAGGGAACAGTATTACCCTGTGGGAAACTATGATGATCAGTACACAAAATGGACCATTCTGCGTCAATATAGGGACCAGACAGTGTCAGAGTACACCAACAATTTTCATAAAGTTACGCACAAAGCTGGGTATCAAGGACTCTAAGCGACACCTAATTCTGAAATATCGCAGTGGTCTACATCGGTAGATCTGAACTGAGATGGACTTCATCGACATCTCTTCACTTGGATATGCCTATTGTTATGTTGTCAAAATCGAGGAGAAATTTCAACAAAAGAACAAGCGAGACTTTGGACCTGCGAATCCACCGCAGAAGCAAGGAAGGGGAAACCCTGGCCCGCAAAACACAACAAAAGGAAAGGACAACCAGTCCCCTCCACAAGAAAAGAAGGGGGATGGAAAGACAAAGAAGGACACCGGGGATGAAAATAGAATGTTGGATATGGAAGAAAGAATAGAATGAGCAAAAACCAACTAGCTCAAATAAAAAATCAGCCAACACAAATGAAGGTGAGACCACTGCTGTAGCTTCAACTAGTGATGTTTTATTTACTTTTTCAATGGAATATGCATTCCTATACACCTCTAGCAGTAGCATCAATTGGATTCTAGACTCTAGGGCATCTCATCCTGTAACCCCATGCAAAACCAGTTTGGTCTCATATGAAGTTGGAGACTATGGTAGAGTACATCTAGGAGACAATCATTTTTGTGGCATTGTTGGAGTTGGAGATGTCCGAATCCAAATAAAGGATGGGCATGATATCCTATTAAAACAAGTCAGGCATGTTCCATAGATTTGCATGAGCCTAATCTCAGTGGAACTATTCGATGATGAAGGTTGCTCCACTAGCTTTGGAAATAGTAGCTGTAAAATTAGCAAAGGAGCGGTGGTCATGGATAGAGGATTCAAAACAAGGACACTATATACATTGAGAGAAACAAAAAGAAAATCAAATGTTGTTGTTGTTGCAATAGAAGAAACCTCACCATATTTGTGGCATAAGCGTTTGTGCCTCATGAGCGAAAAGAGCCTAAAAGTTCTTGTTGGCAAAAATCTTCTTCCAGGTTTGAAATCTTATGAACATGATCTTTGTGAGCATTGTATATATGGTAGGAAACGTAGAGTCTCATTTATGAGAGGAGGCCATGAAAGAAAAATTAATCTATTGGAATTGGTACACTCCAATGTATTTGGGTCGGTTAATGTTAAGGCTCTAAGAGGAGCTTCATATTTTGTTACTTTCATAAATGACGCATATAGAAAAGTTTGGGCCTATCCTATGAAGGGAAAAGATGAGATATTTGAGATATTACAAAAAATTCATGCCTGTGTTGAAAGAGAGACTAACAAACTGCTCAAGTGATTAAGGACACTTTAATGGTGGGGAATATTGGTCCAATGCCTTCAAGGACTATTGCAACAGATTTGGCATAAAACATGAGAAGATTGTCCCTGGTACTCTTCAACAAAATGGTACTGCATAAAGGATGAATCACACCATCATGGAGAAGGTGAGGAGCATGTTGTTGAATTTTGGGCTGGAGAAACATTTTTTGGGTAGAAGCAGTGAGGACGGCTTGTTAACTCATCAACCGATCGCCTACAAAAACCTTGGATGGGGCATTCCTGAAGAAGTTTGGACACATAAGAAGGTAAACTACTCTCACTTGAAATTTTTTGGATGTGAAGTATTTGTACACGTTCCCAAAGAGCAAAGATCCAAATTAGATAACAAATGCATGAAATTTATTTTTCTTGGGTATGATGATGGTGAATTTGGTTATCGTTTGTGGGATCCAGTTAAATGAAAAGTTATTAGAAGCAGGGATGCCATATTCAATGAGTTATAAATGTTCAAGAAGCCTACATGTGATATGGAGGTCAATAAATCAAATGATAGGTTTGTTGAGCAACAAGAAAACATCCTACCATTGCAGGAAAATGATGGACAACATGAAGAAAATGGTGGACAACCAGCTAAAGATGATGGACCGCCTACTGAAAATTATGGGAAGCAAGAAGAAGAAGCCTTGCAATAGCCATTATAAGACATCCAACAAGAAAATATACCACCACAATCGGTTTGTAGGTCCACTAGGCCTCATAAGCCATCACAAAGGTATCCTCTCTCAAATTATATTTTGTTAAATGATGAAGGTGAACCTCATTGTTTTCAACAGTCTTGTGATGATGAGCATAGCAAAGTTTGGAAGAAATCCATGCAAAAAGAAAATGATTCTTTGTTGGAGAACAAAACATGGGAGCTAGTAAAGCTTCGAAAATGAAGAAAAACTCTTCAAAACAAGTGGGTGCACAAGATCAAGCATGAGTGTGAAGGAAAGAAGGAGATGTACAAGGCACAGTTGGTGGTGAAGGGATTTTCCCAAAAAGATGGTATTGATTTTAATGCAATTTTTTCACTTGTTCTTAAAATGTCATCCATTAGAATTATTCTTGGTCTTATTGCTACTTTAGATTTAGAGTGTGAACAACTAGATGTGAAGACTGCCATCCTTCATGGAGAAGTGGAGGATATTTACATGGAGCAGCTGGAAGGATTCAAAACAAAAGGCAAAGAAAACTTGGTTTATAAATTGAAGAAGAGTCTCTATGTTATGAAAAAAGCACCTTGCCAATGGTATAACATGTTTGATTCATTCATGTTGAGCATGGTTTTAGGAGATTATAGGCTAATCATTGTGTTTGCATTAAGAGTTATGACCAAGAAAGGTTTATCATTTTGTTGCTATATGTGGATTCCATGCTAATTGTTGGGCATGATAAGAGTATGATTAACATGTTGAAGAAGGACTTGGGAAGTCAATTTGCAATGAAGGATTTGGGCCAATCACAACAAATATTGGGCATGAGGATCATAGGTGGCAGAAAGAACAAAAGGTTGTGGCTATCACAAGAAATATATATTGAGAAGGTGCTTAATAGGTTCAACATGAAGGATGCCAAACCGGTGGGCACACCTCTTGTATCCCACTTCAAATTGAGTGTTGATTTGTGCCCTTGTCATCAAAAGGAGGAGGAAATGAACAAAATTCCCTATGCTTCAACACTTGGCAGCTTGCTGTATGCCATGGTATGTACAAACCCGGGCATTGCACACTGAATGGGAATACTAAGTAGATTTCTTTCCAATCCTGGAAAACAACATTGGCAAGCGGTAAAGTGAATTTTAAGGTACCTCAAAGGTAATAGTCATTATTGTTTATGCTTTGGAAATCCTAATATTGTGCTTGAAGGTTTTACAGATGCAAATATGGCTGGAGATGTGGACACTAGAAAGTCCACCACTAGTTACTTGTATACAGTTGCAAGTACAATGGTGTCTTGGGTATCTAGGCTACAAAAAATTGTAGCTCTCTCCACAACCGAGGAAGAATACATAGCTACAAAAAAGGCTTGCAAAGAGATGTTGTGGATGTAGCAATTCCTAGGAGAGATGGGATTAAAACAAAACAAGTATGTGTTGCATTGTGACACTAAGAGCGTGATTCACATGTTGAAAAACCCAAAATTTCACTCAATGAAAAAGCACATTGATCTAAGGTACCACTGTATTCCAAGTGTAAGAAGAAGAACATTTAAATATGGAAAAGATTCATACTGCTGAAAATCTGTTGATATGCTCACTAAAGTTTTTCCAAGAGACAAGTAAGAGCTTTGTATAAACTTAATTGGCTTGAGAGTAACATGATCCATACTTTGGATAAATAACCAGAGTTTTTTCCTCCATTTGATTTCAAGTGGAGAGTGTTGGTAGTTGAACTCAAATTCTCCCAAAATTGGCCTTTAAGCCAACTCATCCACCGTTGCTAGCTATTCTTTCCGTTGCGGCAGGTAATTGAGAATGAAACTACTAAATTTATTGCTCACGCCTACATGTATCGAAGGCTCTAGAGGCCTTGAGATTGGAATGCCTCTATTGTATTCTATTGCAAAAACGTAACGTATTATGTGGAGACAATGTGTTGAGTCCGTGTTTTAATGTATCATGTGGAGACAATGTGTTGAGTCCGTGTTTTTGTGTTTTGTATAGACTGTTGAAGTGAATGAAAGAGTTTTTCATGCCCAATATCTGTGTGACTGAATTTTAAATATATTCTCTGACATAAAACAGTGCTTTATTTTGATTAAGTTGTGTGATTGTTTCATATATTGCTGTGTAATTTGTTTTTTCCTTAAATGACTGATTATTGTGTGAAGCGTACAACTCTGTTAGTAACATTGTCATTAACAGGTTGACTGAGGAATTATTTTAAGCTGTAAGGCTCCACATTTTTAACAGTTTAGAGCAACTCTGTTAGTAACATTGTCATTAACAAGTTGACTGAAGAATTGTTTTAAGCTGTAAGGTTCCACATTTTCAACAGCTTAGAGCAACTCTGTTAGTAACATTGTCATTAACAAGTTGACTGAAAAATTGTTTTAAGCTGTAAGGCTCCACATTTTCAACAGCTTAGAGCTAGAGCAAGAGTGCCATTGGGATATCTAGAAACTGTATGAACTAAGCTCTCAAGATTCTACGGGTTGTGAAGGCTTGCTAGTGAAGGATTGTTGCTAGAACAAAACAGTTGTGCAGGATTGTTGCTAGGACAAAACAGTTGTGCAAAAGCAGAAGAAATTGTGCTAGAATACAGGGGATCTTCTCAACACAGGTTGTGTATAGACCAATAATAACTCGAATTCTTCTAGCAGGCAGCATACAGTCTGGAAGAATAATTGGAAAGCAAGGTGCGTCAATAAAGTCTATTCATTAAAACTTAGGGCCGTGCTCGAGTAATTAGTGCTGGTATAATCTTGAACCTTTTAACCTTCTTACAAATATGTAATATGCAGCTTTTTTACACATGTAATTGAATTAAATTAATTATCTCTTAAATATTTCCATTTTTCAATTTTATATAATAAATAAACATTTTCAATTTTCAATTTTATATAATAAATGTGCACAGATTCTTAATCAAAATCACTATAACTATTTAAAATTCAATAAAATCACTCTAAACTATTAGATTAATTTAAATTTAACGGTGGCCTGTGTAAATATTATTCATGGCAGGGAAAATTATATTGGGTTATTGCCCAGTTATTGTCTTCCGATTTGGAACAGAAGGTTCTTCAAATTATACAACAACCACATTATCTTGCACAACGAAAAACTCGATATAACGCAGTCGCCGTCATTCAACTTGAGCACTCAAGATCATATTCAAGAAGTCCAATTATCAAGAAACTTGAACCTACAGCCAAGAAACTTGAACCTACAAAAGGCTTCAAGATATAAAAAAAGAAAAAAGAAAATCAAGAAGTCGAATTATCAGAACATCAAACTCTATTTTATTGAACTCCAAAATTATGGTACTACATTTATTCCTCCTTCACAATAGAAAAAATGCTAAATACGATGGAAATATTCGCATTCTTCTGTTTAAACAATATGATCCTTATCGTTATTCTTTGTTTCCCGGTTATTCTTTGTTCGCCGGTGCATGAACAAAAAAAAACATATCAAACATATCAGAATCGCGCACAGCAACGGCAAAGAGAACAAGAACATCATGTCAATTTCAAATTTCTCAGAATGATCCATTAAGCCAAATCCAAGCCGCGTATACGCTGATACACCGTCGTTCAATCGAATAGCACACAGTCACGGGACGCACTTATCCTTCTCCTGATACAGCTTCTTCCAAGCAAATAAAAGAGCTTTTTCCAATCGAATACCAGAGCCTCGGGCCTCGCTTAACCTGATACAGCTTCTTGCAATCGAATAGCACAGCTGCAAGCCGCGCTTACTCTTACACAGCTTCTCCCAATAGGATCGCTATTCACTGTTTCCAGATCACTATTTAAATTTGAAATTTTGCAGAACGATCGATCAAGCCAAATCCAAGCCGCGCCTACGCTGATACATCTTCGTCCAATCGAATAGCAAAGCCTCGGGCCGCGCTTACCCTGATACAGCTCCTTCCAAGCAAATACGGGCGTAGCCCCAAACCCCAAGCCGCGCTTACGCTTTACACAGCTTCCCCCAATCCCGTACAGAGAGAGGAGGATGATTCAAATAACAAGAATATGGTGGTGTACTGCTTGCACTCTTCTGGGCTTCCATCTTATAGGCTTCTTTAGCTCGACTTTACGACAATTTGAATTTGATTGATTAGTTAGTTCGTTAAAGTTTGTTTGTTTATTGTTGGGAAGAAAAGATTATAATTTATATAATATCAATAAGTTAAATGGTTTATTAACCATGGCTATAATTTATATAATATTAGTAAGTTAAATGGTCTATTACCCATGGCTCTTTGTAGGGTTGATGATATTTTTGATGGAAAAAATAAAAATAAATGGTATATTAATTTTTCTTAAATCATAATTTTTTTTATAAATTAAACGATGCATTATTTTTCACAAACTTCATTGAACAAAATAATTAATACATTCTTAAAACTATTAAAATTATATAAATTTTTATAAGTTAAATTATACATTATTTTCTCAAACTCCATTCAAACTCCATTGACTGAGAAAAATAATAATTTATAAAAATAAATTATTTACAAATAATTAATACATACTTATGTATATTAAAAATATTAATATTAATATTTTTATAAATATATAATCATAAGTATTTTAGATTCAATATCTTGTTACATTCATGATCTTGTTTCACTCATAATTTTATAATGTAGAGAGTTCCAAAATTGTTTATTATATGATATATATTTAATTTTTTATTTTTTATTTATTTATATCAATATTAATTTATGATAGTAAATAAATTATTTTTGTATTGTTAAATATATGATAATGAAGAGATGTAATTAACTAAAACAAGTAATAATAATCTTTATCTTTTGTATAACTATTTTTAGACAAAGTATAATAAAGTTCAAGATATTAAACAAAATGATAATTATGAGTCCATAATTTTTACTAACTCTTTCACCTTAACAAAAATTGATCTTAAATAGATTTATTTTAAGTAATAGATATTAATTAAAATCAAGTAAATAAATTATAACAAAAATTGATCTTAAATAGATTTATATTTAGTAATAGATATTAATTACAATTGGATATCTAAATTATAAATATTAGATGATACAATGTCATTAAAATACGACAAGAAGTTCTTCTCCAAAATAAAGTCTCATTCATGAATCACTCCCACTCTCAATATTATGTGCCATATATTGTTGTTGTTCCTTAACGATTGCAAATCCTTTTCTCATTTATTCTTCATTGCTTAGTTAAACAGTTTGGATGCTATTATTTATCTATCTTTGATGTTCTAGTTGGATTCTACAATTAGACATATCTACCTTATAAGACTAAATAGTAGCATTTAAACCCTGATAAACACTTCTCTTTTCCCTATCCAACCATGTATTTCTTAATGTTCATATGATGATTTTACTATGAGCATGTGTTCCCCCTTTGGAAAGAATGGATCTCTAGGTTTATAACATAGAGGTCCAATGCAACAATCCTCAATTATGGTCCAACATTTTCTCTCAAGTACACTTCCATAAATTTATTTGAGGATGTTATAGAAGCACTATTTCTAATTTATTGCATTTTGGATGGAAACAAATTAGTTGTTGTGTCCTCAAATCTTAGAGGAGTGTCCAAAGATTTATATAAAGTCTCACAATAATTTATATAGGGATTCTAATATTGTTCCCCTCCCTTATCAATCCCTTTCTTCCATATTAAAATATATGTCTCTAATCCCTTTTTTCTATCCCTATCAAAAGGTATTAGAGACATATAGATTTAACAATTAAGGTTCCCCCGTTGGAATGCCATCAAGCAAAGATGACCATGGATTAATAGGAGGTGACAAATTTTAATCATAAATCAAGGCTTTGTATTGACAATTTGGCCTACCATACCAACAATGAGATAGACTTTGAAGAACTAACATAATTTGATATAGTTAGTTATCTTGAAGTTATTGTCCAAAAGGTGTCAATCCACAAAGCTCTTGAATTTAAAAATTTCTCATCGTGTCTCTAAAAAAATGTTGAAATCTACAAAATTACTTGAAATCATTTTGTACACCTACATATTATTATATGTGTGGAGACCCAATAAAAATTTCCATCACATTTCCATAAAGGAAGACTCAGAGGAGACTAATTTCCTAAGGTGACTAATATCTCCCAATTTTGGGTAAGAAATCCATCTACTTTATTCATTATTTCAAACACTAAGGACCAAGAAGAGGATATTATGGAAGCAACTTGATGTATGAGTGTGTATTTTAGTTAGGATTGTATGTAGATCTCAATTACCTATTTGTCTGATGTAGTCTTTCTTTTTATGATTAAATTGCATATAATACTGATGAATTGATTTCCAACAGTAACACTTGAAGGAATAGGTTTATCTAGTACATTTTTCACCACAATGGGATCGCAGTTTCCAGTCTTTTCAAACTCACTCAGTGTAGTCCAATTCACTCCTTAATTGAAACTGTCTCAGTTTTTATAGTTCACTCTTTGATCAACATAGTTTAGTTTACAATAGTAAACAACAACTCCTCTTTAGTGTAGATCATTAATGGTTTTGATAATGAAAAATTCCAAAGAAGTGGAGATCTAGACCCCAAAATCCATGTGTTTCCCAACAACTACCACCATACATCAATTGCGCATTGCCACTCACTGCGCATGAGTATTCACATCAACGCATGATGCTTTCTTTGAGTAGAATAAGAGTTTACTATTAAGGGTGATAATAAGTTTTTGTTGCATCGATATTAGTGAGATGATATACAACCTAATATCAGGGATATGTTGTAATGTAATGTAACGTAACATTACATTACAAAAAAATAAAAAGTAATTTAAAAAATACACGCTAGCTCATAAAATAAATAAATTATGAAAATTAATTTAAAAAATACATGGCCTATAAAATAAAAAGTTAAAACTTAAACTTGAATCTATCAAGAAAGAGAGGGATCAAATTTCTTGAGTTTAAGCTTAAAAAAATACACCTCAAGAAATTGGATCCCTTCTGTTGCTTGACAAATCTGGTTAAAATGGATCTATATTGGTATTTAATCAAAACAAAAGAACTAGTTCAGGTTGGATCCCTTCTGATCATGATACTATCATATTTACTTTGAACAGTTACAAATAAATGATACTTTCGTGCATGTTTATAGTTTCTACAATTTATTGGAAGAAGTACTTGTTTTAGCTTATATATGAGTAACTTTAGTTCTTGTATGACTTTGGATAAAGGCCCATCCAAATGGAGCTAACTTGTTTCAATAGAGTAGATCTATTATTTATGTCATTATTAGCTAAACATGGTAGTTTCTATAGAATTCTTGCATTTTGTAGACATTCCTACATTTTATGTTAAAATATTGTTTCTAGTTGTTTAAATGCTCATAGTTATTATAGAACCATTTTCTAATGCAATTTCAAGATAATAAATGTTTTCTTTCATACATATGATCTCATTTTCAACACTTGGTTTTTGTTAATCCAGGCTCTGATTGTTTTGACCACTTGCATGAAACCCATGGCTTCTGAATGTCTGCATTCTATCACTAGAGAGATTTTACCAAAGGTTATAAAATGAAGGAAAAATCACTTTATACTTTTCTTTGATAGGATTTATAAAGAACTAAGTGGAAACTAGAGAATTTGAGTCTTATGCCCTCACAACCCTTAGTTAGAACTTATTCAGTATTTGCTTTTATGATTGTTCCATTGGTTGAATTAGGATTTGTATACTACTAGACATTTCATCCGTTTTGTAGTTTCATATGTTTTGAAAATCCCTCAAAAGTTTATATCAATCTCTAGGTTAATAATTAAGAGTAAAGTTTTAGATACAATAGTCTTGTTGGTGTCTTGTTTAAACTTGATAAAGTATTATCGTTGATATTATAGGCCACCAACTGCTACAAACATATTGGACATATATACTAAGAAAGATGGTATTAGTGTGACAATGGAATTTGAGAAAAATGACTCATATTTTTTTTGTCCTTATCCCTCTTCATTGCTTAACACATTGATGGAATTATCTCTCTTCAACCTCTCTTATGTGAGATTTTTATTGTTGATATGACTAGTTTTGTTTATGTGTGGACATAAGTTAATGTCCTATAAATATCACTTATTCTTAGCTAAAATGAAAAAATTTGCACCTGCATTGATATCATTGTACAATATATGGTCAAACAAGAATTACCTACATTCTCCAAGAGAGAAAAATTAAGCTCAATAGAGGACAATCCAATACAATCCATCTGTTGGAGTTTATAGGGATTATTCAAAAGATTCATACATAAGGTTTTCTATTATAAAGTGTTGGAGAATTATGGTGGGACAACCAATCGCCCCTACTTTTCATCACCTTTTCATATGTAGATGAATAACAAAGACCCAAATCTACCACCTTTTATACCAATGCTTAAAGATTTAACTTTTGCTTTGAGAAAAAAATGTTTGAAATAAAAAGGATCCAAAAGTTCTGCAAGCACACAGTTATCGTATTTAACTCTCCTAAAGGAACGATTTATTTCATTATATGATGGATGTGTATATTTGTGTGTTTTGAAAATAATACTAATTTCAATTGCGGATATAGATCATTTGGAATTGTATATGTGTTTGATGTGTAATCATGAGCTCCTTTAAATACAGTTTAGTTGCCACATAAAACTCAAAAAGATTAGAACCTATGACTTAAAGAGGAAATTGTAGAGGTACTTGCATTACGATTTTTAAGACGATGTTAAAAGACAAAATACATGAAATTAAGATTTCATAATATATAAATTTTATTTTTAGAAATATTGTGTAATTGTTTCTGAAATTTGTTTTTCGAAGATAGGTTTTTTAAATTTTTAGCAAAATATAACATATATGTATGTGTGTGTGCATCACTATATGAACTAACTGATAGTATTTTTGAATAAAATTGTGTACATATGTAGATGGCATCCTATATTGTGCATTTTCACTCGCTATGCATGGCTATTTTGAATAATGGATGATGTGTTCTTTGAGCAGACTATGAGTTTACTATTAAGTAGGTTAAGACTCTTTTGCACTTAATTTATATGGACTAGCTATTAAAGTTGAAGCGCTTGTGACCATGATACTATCATATTTAATTTGAACAGTTACAAAGACAGGATACTTTGATTCATGTTTACAGTTTATACAAGTTAATGGAAGAAGTGTTTATTTTAGCTTATATTTGACTAATATTTCGTTCATGTATGACCCTGGATAAGGGCCCATCCAAAGATAATTATAGGGACGTGTTTCAATAGAGTAGATCTATTCTTTATACATCATTATTAACTAAATGGAGTAGTTTTTGTAGAATTCATGCATTTAATAGACATTCTTACATTTTCTGATAAAAAATTGTTTCCACTTGTATTTTTGGGGAAAAAAATGGAAAAATACCTAAATGGAAAATTTATTCCCTAAAATTTTTCCTTCTACAAATTGCATCTTAAACCATGAGAGCTATCACTATTGTCCTTAATGACTAAATTATTGTTGTTAAGAATATCATAGATCCTATATACCACTTATTAATGAGATATTTATCTTAGAGGGTATGTGGCATACTTTAAGACTCAATTCCTAGCCAATTACTTCTTCAATCATTATGTATGATATAAATCCCTAGATTTGTCCTTGAGCATTTTCTTGTTTTAAGACATACATCCTTAGTGATATAAATCTTCAAATCTATCTCGTATTCCACTTGTGACCCTAAAATTATTTCTTGAGTATTTGCATCACGATCTAATAATCTAGGACCACCTTCATGGCTAATTTCCCTTAAAGGTGGTTTCTTCAAGATGCAATCCCTTGTGTTTCAACCTTAAATCATACAATGGGCAAGGATAACATTCCTAAATGAACAAACCATGGAATTATGATATCATCTCACTCCTAGGACAATTATCACAATAAGAAGACACATCTCATGGTATCTATCCTAATGGATTTCAAATCTTGGGAATGTGCACCCTAGGATTAAGAGATGGATAAAAGAGAAGCAAAGAACCCCTCTGCCATATTGTTGGAGGTGGGCATGGAAGATGAAGGTATGCAATCTTATTAATAAAAATTAAATGCATGCATGAAGCCTAGGAACTTAAGGAAAAGTGTAGTTGTTATATTTTTGTAGAGGTTATATGTCTTAGTATGTTATCGTCCATTGAGACCAACTTTATTCTTTCTTGCCTTGATAAATACATTAATAAATTCAATTGTTTTGTGTTGTCATTTTTTTTCCATGGAACAACCTCACAAAAAACCCTATGAATACTTACACGTGATTCATGGATGGTAAATAGGGTAAACAATCTACCATGATTATGCGGCCTAACTCGATGGGGACATCAAGTGAGGCCCCATGGAATTCACATAGATATCCATTTTGAGGACTTGACCCCGTGACCTCCTACCTGAATATCACAACACTCAACCATGAGAGCTAGCACACCAAGCTTGCAAGCATTTTATTGTAAGCTAAAAAAGATTAGAGATAAAATGTTTTTCATCATCCACATTTTTAATATTAGATGGTAAATTCTTTCAGCCTAGAAATATCTTGGAGTTGTCCATCACCATGTTTGTTTATAAAGCTAGTTAGAATCAATTCTTATTTTAGCAATGTTGATTTTATTCTTTAAACTAGCTATAAGAAAATGGTGCTTTTGGTATTCTAATTAGGATTAATATTTTTTATGTATTATATTAATTTATCTTGTCTTCGATCTATTTATTTCGCCACTTTTGGGAGGATAAACTTTATCATAATAATGCCAACCCTTTTTAATGTGTGCCTACTTTATTGCACTAAGATTACTCAATGAGATGCTCTCAGTATGGGGGAGGTGTTGACACTTAACATGGGTAATGGAAACTATAACCTACATCACAAAATAATAATGTGTTAGCTTATAAAATAAAAAAATTAAAACCATCATATAACTATCTTACATTTGAATCTATCAAACAAAGAGAGGAATCCAATTTCTTGAGGTGTAATTTTTTTACAAATCAAGAAAAAAAGTACAACTCAATAAATTCGCTCTCTCTATGTCCTTAATAAAACCGTGTTTAAGTTAGATTTGTGTTAGTAATTATGCTAACCTCTTTTAACTTTTGTGTTGGAGCAAGTTTAAAATAATGATGATATAACCATTTTGTTTGAGGCAAATTCAAAAAACATGGTATCAACTTTAGTCGATGGAAATTATTTATGCTTTGAAATAAAGAAGGAAAATGGCTTCATATAAGTGTGGAGAATAAGTTAATAAATGTAGGCCCATGATTAATGCATTATAATAAAATACTCATTGAGCTTGATGGATCAGGGTTGGAATTTGTATTTATCCGTACTCATCAAGCAATTGTTTTTTTGACATTCCAATTTTATACTCACCATCATAGAATGTTTTTTCTAAAATTGTGTAATTCAACAATGAAGTTTTGATGAAAATTAATCCTTCAATAATAAAGTTTTAATTAAAAATCTCCCTTCCATAATGAAGTTTTAATTTAAAAAGTACCCTTTTACAATGAAATTTTGATATATAATTTTTTTAATCAAAGGAATTGTCTTTTATTATAAGTTACAGGGCGTAGTATCCTATCAACCAACATACTTCTAGGTAACTATAGTTGATTTCCCATCCTACACCTTATCGCAATAAAATACAATCCTAATTAGTCTATAACTAACTTGCTTCCAAGAAAGAAGAGTAACATGGAAAGAAATAGTTTTGCAACCCAATTAAGTTTTAATTGAACTTAAAAAAACCTCCAAAATGGAGAGTTATAATTACTAAAGGAGGGTTCACATCATTTATGTAGCAAACATACAACGACGAAAACATGACAAATAGAGGGAGCTTGAAAAGAAGACAAACAGAGAGTGAGCTCATGATATCATTGTAGAAGATTAATATCTACTTGTTTTTAGTTATATAGCCAAACTCATTGTAAATCCTAGATATATAGCTCTGTAATATTATTTCTTTAAAATAGATAGCTCTAATATAATATTATTAGTTTTTATACTAGGGTTTTAATTCCAATGTCTCATTCTCATTCCAGTGTTCCTAGTTCCACCAAGGGGGGAGAATGAGGCTTTGCAGAAAGGAACCTTAACCAATAACCACTACAGGAATTTTAAAGAGTCCTATACCAGCTCTATAGATGTTGAATATGGAACTTCTTATCATTATTTCTTACACTCACTTCACTCCCTCGCTCTCACTTCCTCCCTTTTTCAAATATGCTTTTGAAACCTTTAAGAGAGGTGAGTAGAGGTCACATTTCAAGGCTCATGTGTTGAAACAACACCAATACTAGGGGGTTCTCAGCCTGACCAAATTCTTTCCCAACAAAGTTTACTTATAGTTAATTGGAATTGCAAGAATAGTTTTGTGAAATGGATAGGAATCATGAACTCATGAGTCATGAGTTAGACAGGATGGAGCCAAGCATGCCATTGTAGTGACCCATGAGCTGATAAGAAAAAAAGGATTATGAATGTGGTTCAAGAAATCCAATAAAGGGAGTCATAGGTTTTTTAGGCCTATAATTCTTTATGTTTCTTAATCCGTCTCAATATAAAAAAAACAAAGAAAAAATTCATAAAAAACAAATAAAACAGAACAATTTCATCCAATTTATTTTTAGATTGCTATCAATTTATTAAAAATGAAGAGAAAAACTTATCGGAATTTGTGAGGAGTGTAAGCTACCCCTTCTCCACCATAGGAGATCACCTTTAAAGTTGGAATTATTATGTGTGTCTGAAATTTAGAAGTTGTTTTGAATGACGTCCATAACAGGTATGAGGTGGTTGGTGGTTCGAGTCAATACCTTCATTAACCATCACCTACCTCCCCGTTAATGAAGTTAGACCTTATATACTACAAGGTAATACAATTTACACATCCGAAAACCCTTTCCCAAGTCTCAACCCTACCATTTCCACGTCCATGTAATGTCCCTTTTTTGGAATTTCGGAGAAAATTACAAATTGGGCAAAATTCAAGTTTAACTAGTCATAACTCTAAAGGGTTTCAACTTTCACCAAATGGTCCTGAATTTTGTAATGGTATGGTGAGTCTTATAACATACCAATATAGTATATGGACACTTTGAATTAGACTTTAAACCTCTGCAAACTTGTTTTGGGTTAAGGTGAAACAATGCAATTTTACTAGGAAATTGTGCTCAAATCCCCCAAGGGTGATTGCCAAACTAGCTCTCCAAATCAAGTACAACCCTCCAAAATTTAAGAAAAGAGTATGGGAATGAGTATCAAAAATCAATTACTATCATTAATCATGTTTATTAATTTCTTCAAATGGCTTATGATCTGCAACATTTGGACGGTAACTTTCATAGAAATTGCCTGAGTGGAATTGCATTACTAGCTAGACTTTGACACAGGAAAGGTATAATATATGGTTCTGAGAGTAATATGAAACATGTGGTAATATATTTAATACATATGTCTTCCCCAAAATCATAAAACTCAAAGGAAAAACCTCCCACAAATATGATACAATACTCCTCCAATATTGAAGCCAAAGCCATGGAAACTAGTGATTCAATGGCATGGGAATGCAAGCTTTTCACACATGAGTTTCTTGGATTTTGATCCAAAGAGGATATGGAAATTAAATTAAAGAGTAATACTTCATATATTTCTTTCAAAACATCCTCAAACTCATAGAAAATCTCTCATACAAATATGGTATTAAACTACTTCAAGATTGAAGCCAAAATCCATGAAGACTAGTGATACAAGGGCATGAGTATGCAAGATTTTCATACATGTATTTCTGATATGTCAAATTAAAGAGCATGCGTACATAAGAAGATAGAGACATAAATCAAATATTTCTTCCCCATCATCATAAAACTCATATAAATTTCCTCATACAAATATGATATAAAGCTACTTCAATATTGATGCCAAATCCATGAAAACTAGTTATTCAAGGACATGTGAATGCAAGTCTCTGCATATGTATTATTAATATTTCAAATTACAGATCATATGGAAATGATATAACAGAGACATACATCATAAATCAAATCTTGTGTATCAACTATCCTCAGCAAGGCGCAAGAATCACTCCAACAAGTGCACCATTAAATGTGAGTGTGGGGGGATTGAGAAGAAGGAATGTGAGAATAGGGAGATATATGTGAATTAGACTGTATGGAACTTCAACCTGAAAATAAAACTCCTTCCTTAAGCTCCAATGATATGTTAGGATGGCCTCTCCATCAACCAACTTGGAAAAGAATCCAACTCCCTCGAAATTGGTTGACAAGCAGGGAAAGTGAACACTCACCGTGCAATGGACAAGAAAAAGCTCTCTAAAATGCCAAAGTCCAACTAAAAAATGATACATATTTCTTGTCCTTCCTCATTAAATCCTTTTATTAACTTCACGATTCCTCCTAAGGTCTAATTTCCCTCCATGGGCTTCCTCCAACTCATCTTAGTGGATTAGTAACTCATATGACACTTGTCTTCCTCTTCATGCTCCAATTCTTTCCCCAACTCGAACGACTGCCTATAAATCCCAAATTCGACCTCTTGGTGGCTATTTTTATCCCTGTCATGCCATATTTTTCATATTTCAGAAATCAGGTATGAACTTGTCATACTTGTCATAGAATCTTCCATCATCATTGTCATAGAGTGCATGGAATTTCCATCCAAGTGGCACACATTGTCTTCTAGTATCTTTCTCTTCCATGGGAGTTACTCTCCTTTACCAATTCAAATTCCTTGGACAATTATATGATATTTTACACCACATTACCATCTAATAACGTTACATTACCCATGTGTTTGAATTTGCATGAAGATAATTCCAAGTGTGCGGGAAATCTAGTCACCCAAAGGCTCCACAAGCTTCCAAGTGAGATGAAACCAAGAAATACGAGGATCCCATTACTTGTATTGCACCCTTCCAAACATCATGAGTAAAAAATATAGATCATGAAATAACATAACAACATTATACAAATGTACATCAATAAGGTACCTCATCAAAGAATCATGAAAGTGCAAGTACATCCAAATAAGTAGATCATCATGTAGCCCATATACATAAGCAGCAAGTATGATATTAGATCTTCCCCAATGACATAGGTGAGGATGCCATGTCCCATAACGCTTCTCCAAAATAATATAATGCGCATAAATATAATCATCCATGTGTTTTTTCATCCAAGAACTGGATGAAGAGACTCCACCAAAATCTGAACCAAATAAGGAGCAAAGAAAACATGAAGACTTCAAGTGGCTCCAAGAAGTATCATCAATACACCCATGAATATGTATACCAACATGAAATACCAAAGGATTTGTTTTCCAACAATGATGATCTCCAATGATATATCTTTTCACCCAAGTGTGGGATAAAATTCCTCCAACATCAAATGAACTAGGAAAGGAGCAATGAAAATCATGAGTCTTCAAGCAACTCAAGTAAATACCATAGGTGCATCCATGTATATGTGTATCATCATAATGTAACAAGGGATGTTGCACAAATTTAAAGACGATGGTTCTCTAATCATGTCATCATTAAAAAGAGAGATAGAAAGTCCATACTCTTCATGTCGCACCATAAAAAAGAAACCTTACACCCATACTTCATTAGGACGAATGCTGCAAAATTTGGAAGTCTAGGATATAAGAGAAAGAACCAACTCACCTAAATGATCAGAAAGTGAAAAATTTTCATCATGTGAAGGATCCATAGGGGTAGTATTATGCACCTCCCTTAAAAATTCAAAACTTTCCTCATGGGTTGGTTCCAAGGTGGTGCAATCATGCACTTCTTCAAAAAGTGTGTAACCATTTTCAACAGGAAACTCAAATTCCTCTTCCACCACAACAAGTGATTGGGTCTCATCAATATCATATTCAAACACATCAATAACCTGCAATTTTTCATGCTTATCATGATCCATCATGTCATGAGAATCCTCCAAGCAATCTACCATATGACAATCTGAAACAAAAGGAGGAAGAACACGTATCTTGCAACCTCTCAAGAAGTTGCTCATTTTTTAATTTTGAGCTTATGAATATCTTCATTATTCTTCAAGTAGGAATCATATAACCATTCACTAAGCTCAATCACATTGTTTCTATCAAAAATCAAAGACATGAAATTACCTTTAATGTTGCACATTGCTCTTTGAATCTTCTCCATGTCTTCAAGGAAGGATGGATCCTCCAATGAAGAAACTTTCCAACAAGAATTTGATACCAATGCTTGAGTGTCATGGAGTATTATAAGGGCCTAATGTATATCCCTTTAAATCATATTCAAATACCCTTTCAATGAAGGATGGTTCATGAGACCGAACTTCCTCTTCTTCTTTCTGCTTGATTTGATCAACTTCTTGAAGCTCAAGTGGTGATGGGGAAGTTGATATTGGTTCTTCATTATCTGTCACAAGGTATCCATATTCATGAGTATGATAAATTTTTATTACAGCAACATTTTCCAAACCGATCTCTATGTCACCAACATAGAGTTGTGAGCACCCATCAGTAGGTACTCCTTCATAATTCAAGCATCCATCAATAAATGCCCTTTGGTCCATGTCCACAGTAGAATGTGTCTTGTAATGATATTCTATAATTTCAAGGGACTCTTCTTCATTCTCATGTGATTTTTCCTCATCTTTTACAAATTCACTTAGGAGTGACTTTTGATCCTCATAATGTAATGATTTTTCTGTTTCACCACCCACCGAACTTGGTGGCTCCTTGGTCTCCTCCCTACATGTGGATTGTTGATTGTTCCTTAATGAGTTAAAATTTGAATTCATGTTCCTATATCCATTCAACCAATCATCAAATTATACAAAAGGAATTATCATATGTGTCTCTCCATGATGGAAACTTCTATTACCCCTTACCGCTAGATTACCCCTTAGTTGGCTAGCCATCAATTCGAACCCTTACATAAGTGGCTTGGTCACATAATCAAAAAATGACTTCATGAGTTTCTTAAATTCACCCTGAACATACAAAAATTCATTAGGTTCCAAGAACATGCTCTGATACCACTGTAGTGTCCCTTTTATGGAATTTTGGAGAAAATTACAAATTCAACAAAATTCGAGCTCAACTAGTCATGACTCTAGATGGTTACACCAAATGGTCCCGAATTTGAAATGTAAGGGTATGGTGAGTCTTATAACATACCAATATGGTATATGGAAACTTTGTATCACACTTTATATCTCTACAAACTTGTTTTTGGTTAAGGTGAAACGATGCAATTTTACTAGAAACTTTGTGCTCAAATCCCCCTAAGGGTGATCACTAGCTCTCCAAATCAAGTACGGACCTCCAAAATTTAAGAACAAAGTATGGGAATGAGTATAAAAAATAAATGACATTAATCATGTTTATTAAGTTCTGCAAATGGCTTATGATCTGCAACATTTGTAGGGTAACTTTCATAGAATTTGCCTAAGGGAAATTGCATTACTAGCTAGACTTTTGGCATAGGAAAGGTATAATATATGGTTCTAAGAGTAATATGAGACATGTGGTAATATATGGAATACAAATTTCTTCCCCAAAAGAATAAAAATCAAAGGAAAACCCGGGCCACAAATATGATACAATACTCCTCCAATATTGAAGCCAATGTCATGGAAACTAGTGATTCAATGGCAAGGGAATGCAATCTTTTCACACATGATTTTCTTGGATTTCGATCCAAAGAGGATATGGGCATGAAATTACAGAGTAATAAATCATATATGGCTATCAAAATATCCTCAAAATCATAGAATAACTCTCATACAAATATTGTATAAAACTACTTCAAGATTGAAGCGAAAATCCATGAAGACTAGGGATACGAGGACATGAGTATGCAAGATTTTCATACATGTATTTATTATATTTCGACATACAGAGAATGTGGACATAATATTACAGAGACAAAAATCATATATTTCTTCCCCGTTATCATAAAACTCATATAAATGTTCTCACACAAATCTAATAAAAAGCTACTTCAATATTGAAGCCAAATCCATGAAAACTAGTTGTTCAAGAAAATGGGAATGAGAGTCTCTAACATTTGTATTCTTGATATTTTGAATTACATATAATATGGACATGAGATTACAGATGCATACATCATAAATCAAATCTTGGGCATCAACTATCCTCAGCAAGATGCAATAATCACTCCAACAAGTGTGACATCAAATGTGAGTGTGGGGGAATGGAGAATAGGGAGACGGATGAGAATTCAACTGTATGGAACTTCAACCTGCAACTAAAACTCCTTCGTTAATATCCAATGAGATTTCTTAATGTCCTCTCCATCAACCAACTTGGAAAGGAATCCAACTCCCTCGGAATTGGTTGACAAGTAGGGAGAGTGACCACTCACTTGTGTAATGGACAAGCAAAAACTCTCCAAAATTACAAAGGCCAATTAAAAAATGATCAAAAGATATTCTCCTTCCTCATGAAATACTTTTATTAATTTCATGAGGCCTCCTAAGGTCAAATTTTCCTCCATGGGATTCCTCCAACTCATCTTAGTGGATTAGTAATGCATATGACACTTATCTTCCTCTTCATGCTCCAATTCTTTCCCCAATTCGAATGGATGCCTCTAACTCCCAAATTCTACCTCTTGGTGGATATTTTTAGCCCTGTCAAGTCAAATTTTTCATATGTTAGCAATCAGATCTAAATTTGTCATACTTGTCATATAATCTTCCATCATTTGTTGTCATAGAGTGCATGGAATCTCCTTCCAAGTGGCACACATTGTCTTCTAGTCTCTTCTTCTTCCATGGTAGTTACTCTCCTTTACCAATTCGGATTCATTGGCTCATTATATGATATTTGATACCACATCACCATCCAATAACGTTACATTACCCATGTGTTCAAATTTGGATGAAGATCATGCCAAGTGTGCAGGAAATCTAGTCACCCAAAGGCTCCACAAGCTTCCAAGTGTCTCCATGAATCCATGCCACCTTATTTTCTTATCATTTATCATATGTGACCCATTTAAATGTGAATATGATAAACTAAAGTCCTTTTAGGTCCCATATCCCCCTATTACAAAATTTACGTCTTCATCTCAACCTACGGAACTAGTAGGTTGGTGAAACATTATTTACAAGTAGTCTTATATGGAAATTATTTAATTGGGGACATGACAGTCCAGTTGGTTACTAACACAGCTACAAGTTAACTCTAATGTTACAAACTTACATGTAGTTATCCAATAAATATGAGGATTTGGCATTCAATAAGCAAACAAGAATTTGGATTCGAAAATGGCATGAGACTTTCAGATGGTAACCATGGTCCTATGACCCCTTAACAATGTACACATATCCAAGTTGCCCCCCTCGTCGCTATACTACAATCTACAACTATAAGTGAACATAAAAAATACATTGCTGTCAATTATTTGCTCAATCACATAAAAAAATTATTAAAATTTTTAACAATATTTGATGAGAAAATACCTTTGTGAGAGGCATTTTACCCATCAAATTCCAACCCTACATAGGATGACAAATTATAGGGCCTATTTTATAAATTCACAAATTTTCATTTACTTATATAAATTCACTCCTTCCTTTGTGAATTTCATATGAGATATCAAGTCACTCAAGAAAGATATTTAGTAAGGTAGTTCTATTTTGTAAGGCATAAATATCATCATGGTTAAAAGAAAGCACGTCCCTTCTCTCAAAGGGATTCTGAAATTTGGGTTCAAATTCACCAAAGAGGACTACAAAACCATTGTACAAGTTTTCGATTGAATGCCTATACATCTAAAAAACATTAATGTGCCTTACCATGTTGTTGGAGTTGGGATGAACTCGCAAGATTCGCATTTAAAAACAATGCATGAATGATGAACTAAAGGAGATATGTAAACATCGATAAAATAAATGTCACGTATTTTAAATCAATCTCATCTGATAAACTGTCAAGATTGGGCCATCTATTCAATTTGTTTTACAATAAAACAGTTATAGAAATAATTGTATTGTCTACCCAATATTTTTCACACTAAAACATTTGTAAATACAATTATCAAATAAAAATTAATTTTATTTTTTTCACATTAAAATATATAATTATAAAAATAATTATATTACCTACCCATTCTTTTTCATAATAAAACATCTAAATATAATTATAAAATAAAAAATAATTTCATTTTAAAACTCTATAAAATATACATATATTTTTTAAAAGTCCCCATATTATGAAATACAATTATCTCTCAATGCAATATTAATCTCCTCAACAATTTTCATAAGCCTAGTAAAGTCCTTCCAATATTAACATTATCAATAAGTTTCTTCTTATTTTCAATATTAACCTTTTCAACAATTTTCATAAAAAATAATTTCCATATCATAATAATAATATTTTATGAATATTTTTTTTATCTCTAACATTATAATTAATTATTATTAATATTTTTATTTCTAACATCAAAATCAATAATTATATATCTATAATATAATTCAATATTAATAATATCAATATTTCAAAGTTTTCTTTTCAATAAAAATATTATCAAGCATCTTCATTTTTACTATTTTTTCCAATACTAACATTATCAATAATGTATTCATAATTCTTCTTTCTAATAAAAATATTATTAACAATTTTATTAACATTAATATTATTAATAATATAATATTAATTTTCAATAATAACATTATTTATAATTTCTATTTATAATTAATATTAAAAATAATTTTTATAATTTATGTTAGAAATTCTTGCTAATTTCATACTTTCGAGGCTTTCATTCATTATACCTAATAATTTCATAGTTTCCATGGTTATTTTCATTCTACCTAATATGGTGGAGGAAAATAAAACACAAATGAACTTTTAAATGCAAGTTCCTATAAACACCCCAACCATGGATCTTTTCTCTGGTGGAGTTATTTAAACCTACATAACCATGTATTGTATTGTTTTTTTTTTCCTAGCTATTTGAGTAGTGCTATTCTGTGTTTATGCATTGGTTAACCTTCTCGTGATTTTTGTAAGGCCAACAAGTCTATAAACAATGTGTTATGTTTTCAATGATAGAATGTGATTTATTTTTCCCAGATATGTTGTAATAATATCTACAAAATAGTGTTATAAAGAAATGTGTTGAAGCCAATATGCACAAAAGTACATATTTAGGACACATTTATTAAATAATAGACAACTAAAGAGTCTTTGGTCTAAACAATTGTTTGACTCTCTAATTTTATGAATCCTGATGCTTCACACAATTGTTGGACATGTGTTATATTCTTTGTAGTTTCCCAGAGCAAACAGAGTTTGGGGAGGATAATCAACCCCCATAGGTTTTAGGGCACATGGAGTCAATGAGCCCCTCTATTGAAGGTTTGGAGGCAGTGCTTTCTAAAAGAAATTTTAATGTCAATTTTTTTGTATGTTTTGAGTTGTTTTCAACACATGGTTTTGTGGTTTATTGTAAACTAATTCTAGTTAAAAAATTGGAGTTGTAAGCTATTGCGAGATAATGGATTAGGGTTTTATAATTTTGGGTTGGTAAATCTCAGCACAATGTGTGTATGCACATTGTGAATTCTTGTGTTTTAAGCTATATTTTGTATTGCTTCTCTTATACAAGTTTATCAAAATTATTCAAAAATGACTTTTATTCATAAAGTTTTCTTGCTTTGATGTCTAGATTTCCTGGAAATCTTGAGTTATTTTGTAATGATTCTATGTATTGCATGTAACAAAACACAACATATATGCAAACAACAAAACACAACATACAATCCAATCAATATTTGTATTATACATTTCAATGTTTCTATTTGTACATAACAAGATTTATTTGTATACTTGTATCACATGCTACATAAATATGAGAACTTTTAAAAAATACAAATTTCTTTTTACATTGTCAAAGTTGTTAAAATATACAAAATCTATTCAAAATAACCATGAAGTGTTGTCTCACTAAATCAAGTGTTCTCTCACTAAATGAATTGTTGTCTCACTAAATTCATCTAAAGTTCAAGGTTTTTAACCAACACCTCGTTCAATGTTTTTAACCAACACCCCATATTCTAACGAGACCCCAATTGATTCAACAATGAACACAACATTATTTTTATAGCTATTATCTTTCTTGTTAGCTGTCAAATGTCCAACTCGATGGAATTTTGAAGGAGTTATCCTTGTTATTATCTTATAAATGATGTTTTCATTTATCTATAAACAACACACACACACACATGCACACATATGGAATAAATACTTTCTTCAACAACTTTTTTTTATCTATGCAGTACTTCACCAATATATGCATACATTGAGGAACTATAAATAGTACGTTTACATTGCTCTTGACCCCAAATAAATACAAAGTCTTAATTCTTCAACCATTCAAATCTATCGACAAAATTTTTAATTTCCACGCGGTCCAATGAAGAAAACCACATAGCAATACCAAAATATTCTCTTGCAGCATTGATAATATCAGGGTTGAACATATGTGCATAATAATGGTAGAATTTATGGAAAAAATGAGGTTGTTTGAAAAATGCTTCTCTTTTGGAAAATATATGAACTCCAAAGACAAATCCCTCTACTCCCAAGACCAATAACTTCTTATGTGTTGATCTTTGGACTGCAAACAAAAACTGTAACTAGATATAACCATAGTGATAATACTTTGTTCATGAATTTAGGAAATTTATTGATCACAAACATGTATCTATAAATGTAAATATTAGATTTGGAAGAAATGCAAACATCACCCAACAAGCTAAAATCATTTATTATTTAAAGCTCTGCATAGGTTACATTTAATGTCTCATGCTCTTGAATGAGGAAATGAAGGTTCTAATATCAATTGATTCAACAAATTTACGTAAATCCTACCAAATACCATGTATCATATCACTCTTGGCCTCCTTAGCAGAATATATATTGTAGCAGTTATGCAAAATACAGTTTTCAAATGGATGTACTTGCACATCATCACCCTCCAAAACAAACATTGATGTATTACTTTTTGAAGAACTCACTGAGAAATATTCGCACACTTTATCCATGTTTTGGGGCATCTTTCCTTCACTATCTATGATATATCTATCTCCAAAAAAAAACTCAATCCCCATTTTTTTTCTTCTGTATCCCAATAAATTTCATAAACAAAGGTTTCCCTTCATTGAATCCACATTTAGATGACCTAATGCCAACAATGAATTTTTAAAGACATACTTTCAAAAATCGTATCGCATTTGGTCATAATTTATAAAATTTTCCCTTTGAACTTAGATTGAAAGTCTTCATTAGTACTTATGTTCACCCTTCTAATAAAAGAAAAAACTTCCATTTCAAATATAAATTACCTTTTTGTATGAGAAGTTGCATAGAAAAGAAAAGAATGTGTGTCATATATTCCATAATAAATTTGTTTTACCAAAAGGATAAAAAATAATAATTTTATCAAACCTATCAATGACTGGCTAATAGTTGATTGGAGACTAACAATGATAAAGGGTGAAAACACAAAGGTGGGATACAATTTTTTTTAAATGGGGTGTTTTTGGGTTATAATTTCCAATTTCTCGGCTGAGACAAAAGTCAACATTTTTTCTCGATCGAGATTTGTAATAGTTTTCGGCCGAGAGTTTAACTAAGGTTAACATTTTCTTGGCCGAGAGTTTAGGTATGGTTAGACAAATTTTCGACCGAGAATAATTAAATTTCTCGTCCGAGAGTATAGCCAAATTGTTGGTATGAAACTTTCGAACACATCTCTTGACCCAGAGTTTAGATTTGTTTTAATCTCTCGCCCCAGATTTTAGTTTTTATATAAACCACAGACCAACTCCACCAGTTTGTGTCTGTCGTTGTTGAAACCCTTGGTGGGGCACGCGTCGCCACACTTCTGGAACCCTATTCCTTGCATCCATCCTCGCTTCCTGGTAAAATGTTGTTCTATGCGTTTAATCAATCCGAAGGAAGTTGATCGTCTCACTCCATCACTAAGTTGGTCATTCGTCTGCGAGGTGACATAGTTTTTGTTGTTCATCCATCGAACAGAGTTTGTGAGGTGACAGAATAAGAATAATCTACTTGTTTCAGTATTTAGGGATGATACATTCATATTTAATCGGTTTTTTGTTTGCAGGGGTGATTTCACCTTCAGAAGTTGTGCCCTAGATAGGCGCACTTGTGGGTGCAATTCGATGAAAAAGTATCATTCCTATTGATATCCTCAATAGTGTTAATCTAAATATCATGACTAGTGGTGGAAGTATTGGTACGGTTCACTCTCCCCTTTTAAATATTATTGATATGAGCCCTCCTAATTCCCTTCCAATACCCTCCCTTTCGGGTTTCTCCTATGCCAATGGAATAGAGTTTGCGAGGTGACACTCCTGAAACTCCGTTAGCACATTTCCGCTGCCAAATGGAACATAGTAATTGAAGACAAGAAAAGTGAGAGTTCTCTTTGTCTTGAGATAGAACAAGCAGTGGGAGAATTTGAAGAAAAACCCAAGAAATTTTGTGAAATGCCTACTGAAAATGATAGTCTCTCAAAGGTACAGTCTAATTCAAACATGCCACCTCTTATTTCGATCGAATTTTATTTTTTGTAATTAACACAGAGTTATCAATATGCCAAATTTGTGATGGTTAGATGCATGGGGTTAAACAAGGCTATCGAAGGTTACAGAGAACCCAGCCTCGTGTAGGAGAATAGGAGTGCTAATATAGGGGAAGTTTGAGATGTTCAAAGATAGACCTGGTAATAATTTCATGAAATAAAAGGAAATATTCAAACAGAGGTTCAAATTTGCATGCATAGACATATCCAAGAGGATTTCTCAGAGTTAAGGGCGCTTTCCCGATGGCCTTGGTTTTTTTTCCCCACTTGATTTTTCTCAAGGATTCTATGATTGGCCACATACACATGTTGTAGGTTCTTTTAGGAAGCAACATTTTGATGGAAACCAAAAATATGAGCGTCCTTTGATTCAACTTTTGCTCAAACCTCTAGTTAATATAAGAGATTTGAATGATGGTAATAATAAACATGCAAGCCTTTCTTTTTATTCTTTATTTGTTAAGAAAAATAATGTGTCTATCCTAGAAAGAATAAAGCCTTGATTTCATTATATATACAAAAAAATTCTATCCTAGAAAGAAGAAACCCTTGCTTTTATTGTATATCTTTTTTGTAGATTTTGGAAAAAAAAACCACCAAGTATGCTTTTGTTATACAGCAACCAAATCCTAAATAATCTACAAATACTCTTTTGTTATAGATTCTGTAACCTTTTGGTTAATTAGTATTTTGATTTAGTTAACTATAAAAAATATGTACATGTGGATTTTTGAACTTTTTGAAATCCAAATGAAGAAAACATCGTCAGCCATTAATGTTTGAAATTAATAGGAATTTTTTGAATAATGGTTTTATTGTTTACCCTTGTCTAACAAAACTAATGTTTTTCCTAGTTTTCTTTCTTATATCTCTATGTGACTTCTATATTTGAATTTTCCTATTCATTAAGAACACACTTCTGAAGCGAAACCATGTTCCTTGCATCCATCCTCCCTTATCGGTAAAACGATGTTCTATGCTTTTAATCTGTCGGGTTTGAATGAGCTCCATATCTGTCTGAAGGAAGATGGTCATCTCACTCCATCACTAAGTTGGTCATCCATATTTCCATCGATCAATACCTATCTCGTACGATGGGGAAGTTTTTGTTTGGGTTTTTCTTGTGCCAATGGAACAGAGTCTGCGAGGCGACGCTCCTGGAACCCTGCTAGCACATTTCGGGCAGGGAATACCAATACCCTTAATTTAACTACAAACATAGCCCCCTTTAAAAATGAAAATATTTTTTGGAAAATGTTGCACCAATCAAAGCTACTCATTGAAGCATTTTAAAGTTATTTTCATGAAGGCCATTATGTTACATGCATTTTCAACACGAGAGTTTTTTCTCCATGTTTTGTTTTATGCATCCACTATAGCATATAGTTATTCCCTCAAATTGAGAGAATTGTTATTTTGAGTAACTTTTATCATTGGGAGACAACCTACATCCTAGGAGGTGAGGAGAAAGCATTGCATCTTTCCTAAAACGGGAAATTTTAATATGAAAACTCCATGATTAGTACTTGTTAATGTTTTGAGGCATTTGTTCTAGTTTATAGATTTGAAAAGATGATTTCTATTTGCAATACTTATGAACTTAAATAAGTATCAAACCTTGTTATAGTTACACAAAACCCATGTGTGGATTCTCTTCCAAGCATCCAATCTACAACTTCACTTGCATGCTAGTGGAGATATTGTAAGAGGTTGATAAATTTTGAAATAAGAAATAAATGTAGTCACAAGAAAATACCAAAAAAATGTAAGATGTTAAAATTTGAGAAATAAAGTTATTTGAGAGTGATCAATACATAAAGTGGTCTAAAGCCTAGATAATTTTGGAGCCCTGGATACTTGTTTGATCATCCTTAGTACCTACTCACTATTGAATGGTTTCTCTAATTTGATTGTGGTGTTATGACATTTTTTTTTCACAAACTTTATTTATTCTCTAACAATCCTCTAACATTATATTGAACTATAGCTCACATTCCTCTTTAGTATCCTTGATATCTTGAATAAGGTTCAAGTTTATACCAAAATGCATTGGCAAATTTGGTTGGGTGAGTGGATACACATCATAGGTTTCTCCCTTTTATGAACTGGTAAGTGGAATTTTGACTTGGAGGTAGTAGATTCCATACCTAACAAATGTTTATATAAGTACGATTTGATGCATTGAGCTAAAGACTACCTATATCTAGGTAAAGATAGATACAGTTTTTTTAATAGCTCCAATCTTGTGCCTCAATAAAATATATGTTATTTGTATGTCGGTAATATATTTATTTGATTGTTGAAATTATGTTTAGGAAACTCTAGGATCTTTAATTCAGAAAAACACAGTGGATCATTTCCATATTTCACTATAGCTATAGTTAGGTGTTCAATCTCTGTAGATGGAGGAGTTCAACATTTAATGTGCATGATAGACCTAGATAGCACCAAAGTGTGTTGAAATTATACTTACAACAAGAATTTTTAGTATAAAGTGTGCTCATATCAAAATAATGGGTTTTCATTATGTTTGAAATCCTTGTGTTTTCCATCAAACCATGCTATTAGTTGGTTATTTCTTAAAAAAATTATCCTCCTTTAGTTTGGGTTTTGGCCTGCCAAAAAGTTCAGGCTTCAGTGGTCTTGAAATCTTTTGAGCTCATATGTATTCATTATCAAGTGTTGAGCATGTGTCGGTAGTCTTGTGAAAATGGTAAATCAACTTTTAGATGGGGGTTCCATTTCATATATTGATGAAGCTATGGAATTTGGAGGTCATTTGGATTTTAATATAGAATTATGATATTATGTCTTATTCTGGTGGAAATTTTTAGATTTTTGGAAATCATGTGTCACATATGTTGTAGAATTGATGCACCCTCCATTAAAATATTGACCTAAATTTGAAGGCTCTAGGATTTGTCCTTTATGAGTCCAAGGATTAGCTAAATATTCCACTTCACATTACAACAGATACACATTAAAAACTTTTGCTAGGTTTTTTATTAGTTCGGGTTGAGGTTATGGTTTTGGTATGGTTAAGATATTCAAGAAACTAAGTGTAGTGAATGTTGAAGCCAAACTCTGTGATCTTCCCAAAGAAGAAAAAATGAAGCCTCTTTTGTTTTAATGGTGTGTAGAGCCAATTGAGGAGATTCGTAGGATGGAGTATCATGGGGTTCTAAAAGTGTTAGTTATGCTTGATGATGACCCAACTTAAATAAAAACTATGCTTGGAGTTATTGTATTGGCAAAGTGGAACATTGAGTCGCTTGTTTAACCATTTAGATAAAGTCCATCATGTTTATTTATTTATTTTGATGATTTATAGAGCTCTAAGTACTAATAAGGATATCCTTTTTTTTCTATAAGTAAGTACCCACTTGATTTTGAATCGGTGATTTTCAAAGTCATCACTAGTAAAGGTAAATATTTAACTCATGTTAGGACACGATCAATTCTTGGGATCCCCCTGGTAGTTGATCCCAATGAGTAAATAAATCTTGCTAGAACAAATTGCTCACTACACCACCTCCAACTCACTTCAATAACAGTCCCCACCGATGCATACTCAACTCGGTAGGGCATTCGTAATCCATACATGGGTCTACATAGTCAAAATATTATCAAAGAAGAAGGCACATAACAAAGTCACAAATGCAAAGTTACCTCCTATTATCCTACGACAATAGGTCAATTATCTCTGCATGGCTTTTAGTAACATATGGGGCCATCCATGATGTTCCCTAGCTAGTAACTCTCTACGAGCAACATCAGACCTCTTAAGATCCTATGAGGGGCATGTGTCCCCTCTATCTACACCACCACAACTATGATGGATCGTATCTCTAGCCTTAGACCCTCTATCTAGATCATACCATCCTTTACCCTATCACATCTATGTGCGATGGGTCTATACGAACTCCATGTAAATGACTGGAATACTACGGAAAATATTACATACTTTATACTAAGAGACGATTTAATGGTTCTTGGGTGGAATGGAATTCGTTGCATATCATAGAAACAAAATAGTTCGCTGCAATTCTCAAAATATTGGTTGCATGCCAAAATCCTTTATCGATGTTAAAAGTACAACTTTCCTAGGTAAGTTGAACTTCATGGTGTATCTTTCTCTATTTTTTTGTTGAGGGAATTTTGTGGTTGACTTTGTTTCATATTTTGGGAACAAGCTTGAAGTGCATTTGGGTATTACTTCCTTTCCGAGTCTAGTACATATAGTTCACCTACTTTGTCCATTTTATTTTCTTCTTTGAGAGGCTAATGAGACTCGAGGATTGGAAAGTATTGTGTATTGTCGTGTCCTTTAATGTAATGCTTCATTTATTGGCATTCATAATTGTAGATCATCTGAGCCTCCACCCACCTTGTCTAACTACATCTCATCAAAGTGTATGCCTCCTGTTGAACCATTGAGCTTTCCAATCAGATGTGGTTGAATAAAATTTATGTGTGCTTTATCTTGTAATAGTTTGTTGGAATTTTTTCCATTATCCTTTTCTCAATATTTACACATTCCTGGATTGTTCAACTTTCTCCCTATCTGAGAAGCATAAGACAATTTGTCTGTTTTCCCATCTTTCGATCCATTCAAATTTAAGGTTTCCTGTACGATGTTGCACATATTTTCTAGCATGCCTACTTGTGGATCATCTAAGCCTCTACCTACTTTTCCTGTTTGTGGCTCATAAAACTGTATGCTTCCTTCTGTGCCATTGAGCTTTATGATTATTTGTGCCTCAATAAGATTACTACCTACTTCGTCTTCTGGAAGTTTGTCGAGATTTTGGTCATCACATTTTTTTCTAGGTTTGCACATATGTGAATTGTTAGAATTTCTCCCTAACTGCGGAGCATATGAAACTTTGTTTGATGTGCTAGATTCTGAGGAACTGAACTCTATGGATTCATGTAGTTCTTTGCAGACATTTTCTTGCATGCCTATTGGTAGATAATTTGAGCCTCTGCATGATTTTCTAGCTTTCATCTCATCAATCTGGTTTCTTCCTTCAAGACCATTAAACACCATGAGTACTTGTTGTATGAAATAATTTCCTCCTGCTTCATCTTATTGTTTTTGCGGCTCATCAAACAGTCTACTTCCTTCTAGATAGATGATATCTCTTACTAGAGGTCCAATTTAATTTCTTTATGCTTCATCTTCATGTAGTTTGTCGGGCTTACTGTCAATATCTGATTCACTTGGCTTTCTGCTTAGTTATTTCTCATTCTACATTTGGGTCAGTCTCCAAGTGCATTCCTATTCTTTTTTTTCTTATATTTTTATTCTCTTCCTGTCCTTGATTCCTCTACCTCCTTGATTCTTCTACCTTCAATCTCAAGTTTGAAACCATTGAGTACTTCCATTTCCTCAACTTGATAGTGATTGTTAATTTAGTAATTTGTTATGATTTTGGTTGATATTGGTAAGATTGTGTGTTCTTACATAATATTGGATTCTTCTTTACTCCCATGGGATGATAATTGTAAGGTGACAGATTGGCGCCGAAATAGGTAGGTATAGGTGTTCTTAAATGAACAAATCTTTACAATATTTTTGTTCTTTGTAATTAATCACGTAAATTTGTGATGTCGCCTCTCCTAATCGGTTATTGCTAGGTTTCTCCTCAAGGGACTCTCCACCCCTCGATGATGTACCTAGCACCTAATCCTTAGGATCAGTGTTGAGGACCTAAGGATTGTACCATTTGTTTAGATATTTCCCTTATACAATGATGAAAAAATATATAAAACAATGTACCTTGAGAGAGAGAAAAGTTTATTGGTTTTGTTGATCCCTAAAGGAGTCATTTTTCCACCTTTTATGGTTCACCTTATCCTGTGGGTATGTGGTTTGTTGTGACCTTTGGTTGACATTTGGTCCTTTACCTTACTTGTTCCTGGCACTCTTACTTGTGTGCACCTTTGATTATGATGACTCCTACTTTATGGATTTTATCCTAAGTGTATTTACCTTATGGTTTGATTAAAGAACCATTGGACCAATTATTGTTATGGTTACTTTATGTTTTATTAAAGGAACTTTGACCCACTTATGGTTTTTGGACTATTTACTTTATGTTGGACCTTTTACCTTTTAACCTTATTATAAAACCATTAACATTTATTTTATGGTTTTATATAATGACCTTTGGACCTTTCATTGTTTTAACTTTACACCTAAAGTATTTTATGACGATTTTTTATTTCTCTTACCTACCTTATATAAGACTAAGTTTTTCTTCATTTGTATCGTCATCAAGTGAAGTATCACTTCTTGTCCACGAGTATTCTTCCACTGTATTTTTTTTTATCTTCCCACATGTGACTGTTGCTGACAGTGACTCCTCCTTCAACGTGGCGGGTCTTCCTGAATCTTCCACCGTGACTGTCATCCCCTACATAGTGGCTGTGTAAGCGTCTATGTGATTCATGTGCATGATTGTTATGTTTTGTCCCACATGACCCTTCCTACGTGAATGGGCTAGCTCCTCATTTCTTTTCTGCGACCCTTCCTTCTCTGTGACCCGCGTATATTCTGTTGTAGTTGACCGTGACTGGGACTGGGTCTTACCTTACTCATGCTCTACATGTTCTTCCTCTGAGTGGTTCATGTTCTTCTTTTGAGTGGCTCACCTTACTCACGCTCTGCAGGTTCTTCCTATGCATGGCTTACCTTACTCACACATCTGCGTGACTGTTTGTGTAATCTCCACCTACATGCACTTCAACATCTACGTGAATGTAGATTGTGAGCATGAACCCACTTGTGTATTTACACTAATGCTATCTCTATTACTCGTAGTCTCTATCAAAGCGTGGTTTTATTTACATATGTGTGACTTCATTCCTACTCCACATGATATACCTTCACTGGACTGTGTGTATAACCATGCTGCTAATTTGATTGAAGATTGGAGGTATGTTTACTTATACCTGAACTCTCTCTCAAGGTACACAATTTTTCTACCTTGATTGATTTGTCCCTTCAGTGGCAAGATCAAACTTAAAAGTATATGAGTATGACGTTGATCCAAATAATGGTTATGATTCTTTAGTAATGTTATCTTCTATTTTTTTGTATATGGAATTTGTTGAAACATCTCAATGATCAACTTTAATGCAGTGACCAGCAAAGCGTTAAAGTTAGACTAAATTTAACACAGTGACCAACAGAGTATTAAAGTTGAAAGAGATGAAAAATATGTTTAATTTTATTGCAGATCAAATTTATTGAAATAAGTATTATTCTTAATTTAACCTTGTGTTGTTTATGCATTGATGTATATTCATTCCTATTAAATCTGAAACTAACCTTGAATTTCAACAACCCTAAGGGATAGTAAGTCACACACAACTAATTTATTTCTATAACAATTGGTGTCATTCCCTAAAGGGGTCATTTCTTGCATGCTTTCATTCCCACATTAACCTTGTTGTAGCAAAACGGTTGATACATAGAGTTACTGTTGATCTCAATCATTGTCTTATGATTTAATAGATTACCCTAATCCATTTTATTCTTATTAATAACACATGGATCGCCAAGCAACATCTAGACAAGTTCGTAATGGTACCGAAATTCCGAAGACGCCATTAAGATGGGTGTATTGGACGCATGAAAATTCCACTACCAGGTGCATTCGATTGTTAACTTCAACATGTTTAATTATAGGTTACATATTTCAAATGTTTAATGTAAATACATATATGAAGTTATTTATGTTAAATTTGACATTTTTTTAAATTTGTGGATAATATTCTTTTACACACTTTTATAAGATCTTGTCTTGCATAGGTAGTGGATTTGAACATGGAATGTTTACATCTGACAGGTCTATTGGATAAATGCCACCCATAGGTACATTCTAATGATATTTATCATTTTTAGTACAATTTAAATATAGTTAACTTTTTAAAAATATTACATGCATATGACTTGATTATTTTTGTGCACATGCATTCAGTGCCCTACTCTATCGATACGCCTACCACAAGAAGGCTAGCGCAAGATATAAATGGTAAAGGTGAAATCTAAGTTCATAAATCTTGTTTGACATGTGTTTTTAATTTGTAGGTTGTTTAAGGTCTGCTAAAGGATGGCTGAAGGAGATTAGGGTTGCTAGGTAGAGGGTACCATATAATAGGGATAATGAAATGAATGATACAACAATACTGTGAACCCCCTCTATTTTTTCCCCCTTCACTGGAAGAAGAATCCATTCCCTTTCTCTCCTCTTTGCACTTCTCCCTTAACTAAGAAAACTATTTGCTAAGTGCTCATTTGGTTGGCTAGGCTGTGAGAACCCACAAAAATTTAATTAAGGCCGCAGCTACATTACATGCTCCACCTCTCTTTGAAGTCAAACCAATATGTTCTCCTCCCTTAGAGGCCAATATTCAGACCAAAAATAGTTACCCATAATCCTTAGTTTCCGGCCACAGGTTTCTCCACACCACCAAGCTTATAAAAAAATTCCACACTTGGTTGTAAAAACCCTCATCCACATGTGAGATTACTTTCTCCATTGTTAGCACGATCACCTTAGTTCTTCTCTAACCATTGAACCAATGTCTATGGATTGGAGCCTTTAACTTTCTTGTAATGAGACCTAGGCTTGCCTTTTTAAGGCCTCCAAGACCCCTCACAGTCTTATCATATTGTGTCCTAGGAATTTGACTCTCCTATTCTCCTTCCCAATAGTCCATAGACTATCATCTAAGGCATTCATCATTTCCCCTACCTGTATCCTAAACCCTTAGTGGTATTAAAAATACCCTCGTCCCCCTTTCTTTCCTCTCTTAACATCCCTATTCTAGCATCCTAACACTCGACCCTATCTACTAGTCTACCCTCAGTCTCCCAATAATCCTTTAGACTGTGACTTAAGCACTTCGACCTCCCCTTTTCTCTTCCCTAAATAGTTACAATAGTCCTTCGGACTGTGAGCTTATCCCTTGGTCCTAAATCCAATACCCTATCCTACCCTCAGTGCCCGTAGGAGATAACTAACAATCCTAACTAACAGTCCTAAAACTTCGTCCTTCCCAGAACCTTAGGATTGATGTAATGAACAAATCCTAAAGCTTCCTACCAACCCTCCTAACTCACACCAAGACATCCCCAAAACCTAAGTTTTGACCCCTCTAATACTTCATCCTTGACTAAGCCCTACTCATAAATTTGTCCTCTTTAGGATAGACCTACAATCATCAAAATAACTTGGCCTTCCTAACAGTCTTAGTCACCCTAAGGGATAGTCAATCACACACAACTAGTTTATTGCTATAACAATTGGTGTCATCCCCTAAAGGGGTCATTTCTTGCATGTTTTCATTCCCACATTAACCTTGTTGTAGCAACATTGTTGATACATAGAGTTACTGTTGATCTCAATCATAGTCTTATGATTTAATAGATTTAACCTAATCCATTTTATTCTTAATAAGGACACATGGATCGCGAGGAGACATCTAGATAAGTTCGTAGTGGTACCGAAATTGATAGACGTCATTCAGATGGGTGTATTGGACGCACCACAGGTCCACTACCAGGTGCATTTGACTATTAAATTCAACATGTTTAAGTCTAGGTTACATATTTCAAATGTTTAATTTCAATACAGATATGAAGTTATTTATGTTAAATCTGACAATTTTTTTTTAAATTGTGGACAATATTCTTTTACAAACTTTTATAAGATCTTGTCGTGCATAGGTAGTGGATTTGAACATGGAAGGCACACATCTGACAGGTCTATTGGATACATGCCACCCATAGGTACATTCTAATGATATTTATCATTTTTTAGTACAAGTTAAATAGTGTTAACTTTTTAAAAATGTTACATGCATATGACTTGATTATTTTTGTGCACATGCATTCAGTGCCTTACTCTGCCGATACGCCTACCACAAGTAGGACAACGCAAGATATACATGGTAAAGGTGAAATCTAAGTTCATAAATCTTATTTGACATGTGTGTTTAATTTGTGAGAAATTATGATTTTTATTTTACTTATAAGTGTTTGTCAATTTATTGTTGATTACAGGGGCACGAAGGACACACAAAGGTAATTTTTAATGTTATTTATATTTTTATAGTACAAGTTAAATGTCTTTGATTTCTTTAAAATGTCACATGAATATGACTTGATTATTTTTGTGCACATGCATTCATTGCCTTACTCTGTTAACACGCCTACCAAAAGCAGGCCAACGAAAGATATCATGGTAAAGGTGAAATCTAAGTTCATAAATATTGTTTGACATGTGTGTTTAATTTGTGAGAAATTATGGTATTTCTCTTACTTATAAGTGTTTGTCAATTTATTGCGTTTTTTCAGGGGCTAGTGGATGGGCACGAAGGACGCCCATAGGTAATGTTATTTATCTTTTTATAGTACAAGTTAAATGTATTTGATTTCTTTAAGACGTTACATGCATATGATTTGATTTTTTTTTGCACATGCATTTAGTGCCTTATGCTATAGATACTACTAGCTTAGAGAGCCCATCAACAGAAGAAGAATGTTTATGTAAATTCCGACCATAATTCTTATTAGAAATGAGTGTTTTATTTGCAAAAAATTATGTTATTTTGGTTAAACTTCCATGCGATTGTCAATTTATTATTTTTTACAAGGGCTTCTACACATTCTCAGGATATTGATGGGATAGAAGAGTTAGTTTCTAGTACGCACATTGTACATGCTGAGGCAGAGACTCCACCATGTATTTTTAATGAACACATTTTATTTAAATATGTATACTTTGATCGAAAATTTATGTATACATTCTAATACTTGCACAAGTTTTACTTCTTACATGGTTTGCTTCTCGTGCTCCTAATCCATCTCGTAACACAAGGAGAGGTCGTCAAGTGCATGAGTATGCACGCAATGAAACATATGACCCTCTCTACACTCATCCTAAAGATGTTCCTGATGATATTCCTTGGGAAGACAAGATCGCAAAGCTTATTGTGGAAGAAATGAGGGAGCATTCTGTGAGATTGCAGGGTGAACGCGAGAGTTCTACTATCTCTATCGATTGTCAACAGAGTCTCCATATTGTGTTGCACAATCTAAACAGTTTGATTGAGATTTATGTTGGCGTTGTACCATCAACCCATATTTTTTATGACATGATGCATAGGAGGAGAATGGAGGTGATGGGTCACCACAAGTTCAAAGAAATAAAAAAAAATGCCACAAAAGAAATGCTCTTTTCATTATTTGACTTGTGGCCTGAAGACAAAAGACGTCTAAAGATTGCAAGATTCAATGATCCAAATATTGCACCACATATTTATTTGAGGTTTCTCTATGCATATGGGAAGTTACCAAATAACGATGAGGTCTATCAATATTTTTGTCAAGATGCTAATTGCATAGTTTCGGTTGCACATGGACCCTGACTATACAGATATAGGATCACCTTTCTACGGTGCTGTAAAAGGCCATACATATGAACGTTCGGATTCACTACGAGATGTTGAATATAGTCAATTGTTTCCTCGCTTATTAGTTCCACAACCTAGAGTCATTTATTTTCTAGAGGAGTTTCAAATGACATCCGAAGTGGCAAGTAGGGCAAGGGAACATATAAAAGAGCATGTTATGGCTGCATTGGCAGGGGTAGAAAATGGCTTAAATAATATGGCATCTTCAAGCAATATGGATGACAACTCATTTGATGACCATTCAGATGATGCCTTGATTTTTATGAGTCAATCAAAGCTAGAGGAGTATGCAGCATATTGTAGAGACATGTATAAGCATGTCAAGGCTCAAGAAAATCGACGCACATATTTGGTATGTAAGTATGGTTTAATAATTGAACTCATAAAAGACACATTTACTGTATGAGCTAGAATGTACACATGTTACAAATTAAATGTTTTTTGTATATATATGTATATGTTTTTATCATCCAAATATCATGTCTATAAATTTATTGAAATTTATGCAGTATGCCCAATTGCTAAATGTTGTTGAGTATGACTATGTTGATAGTTCTGTCGTTGGCGAGGAAGAAACGCAAGTATCAATTATTATTTTTGATAATGTTTTATTAGTTTCGGTATATTTTATCCCCAAATGTATACATACATACATACATATATATAAACTTTCATTTTGAATTTTTAGCCCACAAAAAACCAAGAGCGAACGGAAGTCATGTATGAAGGAAATGGTGAGCGATAGGGGAACGACAGTAGAAATTCAGAATAGATTTGAGGGCATGATCTATACGCCATACTGGATTCCTGATTAAAGTTATTAACAATAAATTATACTTTAATCTTATGATATAGTGATGCTGAAAAATGAAATGTTCCTTTCTGCCTCCAAAGAGTAAGATTTATGTACATATAGGTATGCTGCTCTCTAGGTTTTGTCAGTTTATCTTGATCCATGACTCGTGAGAACCTACACTGTTTTGTCTTAGAATAAATTGCAAAATATAAGACCAATGTTTTCAATGGTAGCTTGGGACCGTGATGATTTTGTCTTGGATGGAGGAAGTGCTTTGCATTGAATGATGGTTTAGGGTTAAAGGTTGGAGGATGTACTAATTGCATTCATGCTCACTTTGTTGACTGGTTTGTTTGTATATGTTGTTTTAGTTTGATCAATCATAATAATTATAGATTATTGTTTGTTATAATCATAAAAGTTCAGTTTTCCTAGGTAAGTTGAAGTGAGTTGAAAGCTTAAAATGTACCACATTTTTTTATGTTCTCCATGTGGATTTGATGGGTTGATTCCATCACCAGAAATCCTGAAATGGCGGTCCTACATTAAATTTTAAGGTTAAAATTTAAGATAACGTTTCTACATTAACTTCAAGAATTTATATTGAAATATCAATAGAATTCCAATAGGGAGGTCAACTAGATGACATGGTTGGGATTAAAGTGTTTATAAAGTTGTATCTAGCGTTTTAGGAGGGTTTGCAGTTTTTTTTTCTTTTGTTTCTTTAGGTTGATTGGGTAGTTTCCCAACAAGTCTTATGGGTCTGTAGAATTCAATTCTTGAACCAGTCAACTAACCAGTTATGTCAAGAACCAATCTTGAACTGGTCCATTCAGGACATATTTTGTCAACTTACCAGTTCATCTCCCATAATTCTGGATCAATTTTGGCCAAAACCGACTTAGAACTGGTCGGTTTGGTTTGAATTGGATGGATATGAACTTATAATAGTTTCTCTAACAACCTAATCCACAGGTTCACACTCCAACAAGGAGGTCCACTTTCAAGAACTGATTGAAAAGTATAACACTCATTTGTTTCAAAACAATGCTCAACTTACTTCAACAACAATGAAAATTATGCTATATCCCTCTAGGAACAAACATGTGTGTGTTCCCCCTCAACCCAAGGATATGTAGGTGTCAACCCTTCTGCACAGGTGTGTGAATAACACACAGTTAGTTTTGTTCTTCAGTAGGTAGGACATTTACAGTTTTTATTCTTCCCACCACTGCACTTGAACAACATGTTCCACTCATATTTGGCACTCTTATTTTATAAGATGGTTTTCTTGGCCTTCTCCCAACATCCACATGGGTCAATCCAACACACACTATTATGTCCTAGGGTGTATTGTCAACAGAAATTGAGGATAATTTCATCGTTAGCAAGAAGGAAATAATAGGACTTAATCGTCGATCCTAGTGGACAAATTCCAAATGGAAAACTTGTGTTATATTTCTAATGTTGTATTTTACATTTCACATATATCATTGTAAAGGTGATTTGGTCAAAGATTATAACTCACCAAACAATTTATCTAACTGCACCTAACTCTCCGTCAGCCTCAACCCACCACAATTTTGTGCTCTTATATATATATGATGGAACATAGAGCTTATAGCAGTGTCACAATGATTGAGATTCAAACTCACCTAATACAAGTTTGACATGGATTGGCCCCCATAAGAGTTTTTTTGGATTGGTTGAGTCAAAATTGCGGTTGACAGAGCTTAACTCAAGAAACATTCGTCAAACTTGTGATCCCGTGTTTAACTGATGGTTTGAACTTGTACTCACCCAGGAAACAGATAAATATCCTTTACAAGTTTTAAATAATGATTTTTTTTTCATTTTTGCAGTCAATTTGAGTGAGTATCCTTGTTTCCAGAGTGATTGCAAGTGACAAACAAACCTAGTTTTTTACCGAATTTGAGACTTGGTTTATAGCATATATATTTTGACAATATCCTTTTGGTACTGGCATTATTTTTTCTTGTGTGTCAGTATTTTCATTATTGGATTACTATATTTATATATAGAGGCCTAGTCATAGAGATGGCTAGACTATAAGGGATGGGAGAGAGCCTTGCCACAGCTACCATGCAACCCTCTTGTACAGAGATAACATGATGGACTTCCAAGTCTTTAGTTGATAATTTATGAGAAGAAAAGATACCCTAAAAATGATGGTTGGGAGGTTTTTGTAGTTGATGTGGAGTTAGAAGATGAGGGTTGGGCCTCCTCTAAAAACAAGAAGGATGATCTTCCCCTGATGTGGGTTTGATTCTGGCATTGGCATAATCTAGTTTCTTTGTTTTTTAGTGTTATGTTGCAGATAAAAAAAAGGGACAATTGTTAGAGAACCTGGCTACATGTGGCAGAGCATCTCTAGATTAGACAATTGGTGTTGAATCCTTTCTAGCATTTCCAGGTAGACAGTTGAAGGTTGTTTCTATATTTCAAGCATAACAAAGAAGGATAGAAGAGATGTTAATGTTAAAATAGAAGATGTTTTAGTTCCAAAGGAATTACCTTAGGAGGAAAAAAAATAAATACGAAAAAGTGGACAAGGATAGATCAAGCCATATACTATTGTTTGGAAAACAACAATTGAGAGGGCATTGTTGAAGAAATATCGATATTTTGATTGTAACAGAGTTGTTTACAACAAGGTAGATGATTTGCAGATAATTTTACATAATTTGGGGTAATTATTTTCACACAAATATGACAAGGATATCGTTTCATGTACTCTATTTGAGTAATAATTCACCACGTAATGAAAGGATTATTTAGACAAATTTAGTGAAGAAATTGGTCATGGAACATTGAAATACGGCTTTCAAACCTTAGCTGATACTAATCTTATTTACGAGAAATGATTTCACCCTGAAGTGCTTCGCCACCTTAATCGGAGCAAGATGTTAATGGTGCCAAACTCTTTTGAATTGGCTTGATTCAATGTAAAGAGGTTATATTTAGCTCAACTATCAGTTCAAAGTGTAGTTTGTTGAACTTTTTGGATTTACGGTTGGATTAACATTTCATGTTAGGTGCCAAACTCTTTTGAATTAGCTCACTTCACTGTTTAGAGGTTATATTTAGCTCAACTATCAGTTCGAAGTGTAGCTTGTTGAAATTTTTTGGATTTTGTTGGATTAACATTTCATGATGGGTGCCAAACTCTTTTGAATTAGCTCGCTTCATTGTTCATAGGTTATATTTATCTCAACTATCAGTTCAAAGTGTAGCTTGTTGAACTTGTTTTGAATTTTGTTGTATTAACCTTTCATGCTGGGAATTTACTGATTGATGTTTTTCAATAAATCAACAAATAAAGGACAAGTGGCAATCATTTTCCAAATCCAATGGATAAACTTCAACAAGATGAAATAACTCGAGATACCTTGCAGCTTGTTCCAATTTTTGTGGTAGGAATATTTCTCCTTTGTTACTTTTGAAAAAAATAGGTAAAGAATGGTTAAATGAGAATTTGTATATATTTTTCAAACTTCCGATGTAATGGGGTTGGAGTGGGGAAAAAGAGAGACTTTTCATTTGCAAGAATTTTTTTAGCTTAATTGAAATTATGAAGAACAGAAGTATTGCAGTTTGTCATATCTGAGATTCATGTAATGTTCTCTTCTCAGTCTGTCATGGCTTCTATGTGATTGTGTTTTCTTCATTACTTGAATGAATTTTATACAAATACTTAATTCATATTCAATAGATTCTTTGTTTCATTCCTTTCAAGTGATATCACAATTTTCCTCTAAAGTCATTTGCAGAATTTATCCTTGATGGATGCTCTTCTTTGATGGATTGCTTCTCTCCATTCAACTTACAACTTTGTGATAAATTATATGTCTAATGAAAAAGAGTTAACCTTGCCTCTAAGATATGCATTCTTTGCAACCACTTTATTGATAATTCTCATTGGATTTAATAACATAGAATACATTTCCAATGGTTCGTCTTTACCCTATAAACCACAGCCAGATTTAATGCCTTGTTTTCTTGAATATATAGACATTGTACTAAGAATTAACCAGTTGCTATAGTGACCTTGAGTAACTTAGTTATAAGAGACATCCCTCTCTAGGTTAGAGAGAAAATTAAGAGATAGCTTCCAATATGAAAGCTTGGTTTGAGGTTACCTTAGGGATATTCCTATGTAGCTTGGTAATTTTCTGAGTGATAACAGATTTCATGGGTATATTTCCCATAACAAGGAAAGGAAGTGACTATCTATCTGTGGTAATTACTAGGTTTATCAAGTTGTCCATTTTCACACCTTGTAAAACGACCATAAAGGAACAAGATATAGAAAACATGCTCTTTGAAAAAGGTTTAGGTGTAATTTTGGATAACAAGGAGCAACATTTCAAATAGAGATACCATATTTCTCAATGCCATTTGGAGTACCAATTTGATCAGATCTATAACTTTCTATCCACAAATAAATGGAAAAATAGAAGTAGTGATCAAGAAATTGGTTCAACTTTAGAGGTGTTCCATTCAGAAGATTCAAGGATCTAGGATGAAAATTTTATTTCTAATCAACACTCTTATAATAGAGAAATATACATCAACTATTATTTTACATTTTAAAACTTGTTTTGGGTAATTGTCACCTTCACACTTGAATTTTGTAAATGAAAAACAAGGAGGAGTGAGGAAAGACACCAGAAGGGAAGCATTTTAAGGTGACTATTTAATTAATAAGATTAGATAGATCCATTTTCAAGTATAAGATAAATTAATAAGTGATGAGAAAATTCCAAGGCTCTCCGTGATCAAAATAGAATTGAGATGATATTCAAGGTGGGAGATAGAGTTTGATTGCATTTAAATAAATAAAGGATGCTAGGTCCTAGTAATAAAGATATATAGTATGGTCCATTTGAAGTGTTGGAGAATGAAAGACCGTTCATTCCTATAGACTTTGTTTACCCCCATATATGTACATTTACAGTAGTGACAATGGAAAATCTAAAATTTTGTGATCCTTCCATGTTGAACTAAGAAATTAATGAGAAAAGATTAACTACCATAGAGGACTTAGAAACATAAGCACACGCATAGTTAACAAAGGATAAACTTCCATAGAAGAAGTTTAGAACAATCAAATAAGGGTAGAATGACCTCTCGTAGGTTTCAATTAAAGGAAAACTTCCAGGAAAGGCCAAATGATACTCTAGGGAGAAGATATAGGAAAAATTTCCTCACCTCCTTTAATAAAATATTTAGGGACCAAAATTATCCATAAATGTGGATGTAAAACACTGTATAATTGTAATATCCCAAACTGATATTTTCCTATTTATGTGTATACTGTAGATGGCTAATAGACTTACTCCTTAATCAAATAGGAAAGCAAACCCCAAACTTTGCATGCATGCAGTTGCATGCAAATATGTGCCCTAGAAAAATACTGAGATGCTATAAAATAGGAGAAATCAATGCATGTACATACCAGTATATAGATCAGCTGATGGTGAAGATACTGGTCGTAGCATGCAAGGATTTTGTCGGAGGAATACTGAGATACACCAAATCGTCCTACACATGTGAATGTGCCCTCCTCTCAAACTATATAAGCTCCAGAATAATAAATAAGCTGCTGCTGCAAGCCCAAATGATGTGCACTAGGCCCTATAATACCCCTCTGATGATGATGGAAGCAACATGCGGAAGTTCTGAACCCTGTAGGTAGGAAAACGAATTGCTTTTTCTCTAATCATGGTGACACGGTGTGACGGGGAAACCCTCTGGCTGGATGAATAATCAACCTCCCGGAATAACTGCTGAATGTAACCTGATGATGAACTAGTGCTGAACTTGGATGATCCAACCTGATGATGAACTAGGGCAGATGATCCAACTTGAGTAGTTCCTTGATTGTACTCTCGATCTCATATTTACACCTCTTGGGATGTCTGTAAGGAGTGGTGATAACTGCTTGGGTCCCCTCCTCTAACTCAATAATGTGCTCAAATCCCCTATCTATAGGTTGACCTACTGGAAGGTCTCTGAATACTACCTTGTGCTTCTATAGTAAGTCCTCTATATCTGCTAGATGTTGTGTGGCCTCATCTGGTGGTTTCCTGAAGGTAACCATACACTCTTCCACCCACTCAATATCTCCCTGCTGGAGTACTGCCTCCATCCTGTGTGATGTCATTGCTGTGGGAGGATAGGTATTCATCCCTCTCAATACCACCTTCTGTCCTTTTGCTCCTGTAAACTCCATCTCCATGATCTGGTAATTTGTGGAATACTTCCCTATGGAATACAGCCACTGAACTCCTACTACCACATTCGTGTCAGGTACATCTACCACATAGAATGTCTCTATCACTGTATAATTCTCAAGCGTTACCTTTAATTTAGGAATCCTCTGACTACACTCCATGGTGTGACCTGCTGCTGCTATTGAAAACCCATCAAAGCTCTCAGTCTGAATGTCTCTCTTTTTAACCCATGCAGCATCAATAAAGTTTTGGGATACCCCACCATCTATCAGTACTCCCACTATGTGTCCCTGTACGATACCTCTGATCCGAAGAGTGTGGAATATAGGAACCCCTGTCATGGTAGCAATGGTACCTCTTGAGGCCTATCCCTCAGCAACTATCTCTATTGTCTTTCCCTGCTCCTGATCCTGGTAATCCTCATCCTCCTCACTGTCAGAATAAGCCTCTATGTAGTAGGCCTTTCCTTTTCCTGAACATTTGTGACCTGGTATCCATGGTTCTTGGTAAGTGAAACATACCTTTTTTCTTCTAAGTTCCCGTCAGGTATCATTGTCCATCCATTCTTTCTTGGGCCATGGTTTCCTTTCTTTATCTTTAATAGGAACATTGGTCCTAGGAGGAAACCTATTTTTGGGAACTGCATCCTACAAGTCCCTAGTCCGTCTGATGGCATCTGCTAGGGTGGTGGGCCTATAAGACTTGACCCATCCCTGTAAGGGTTCAGTGAGAGCCTCAGTGAACAACATAATCAACCTGCTCTCTGATATATCTATGACCATGACTGCTATCCTCTAAAACTTAGAAATAAAATCATCTGCACTCCCTATCTTCTTGAGCTGTGCCAGCTCCCTAAAGTGTACCTCTGGATCCTTTCGATCAAACCGCTCAATGAACCTTTGTGTAAAATCTGTGTATGAGGTGATGGTGTTGTGACCCAGTGTCACTAACCCATGGTACCACCACTCATGTGCTTCTCCGTCCAAATGCAAAGTAGCCAATTTAATGGCATCTGTCTCAATCATGGGTTTGAGCTGGAAGTATGTATCCAACTTCTGCACCCAATTCCTAGCTGGGCCACCCCGAGTGCCCTCAAAGGTAGGGATAGTCAGTTTCCCTATGGTGCACTGTAACTCATAGTTTTGGGTGAATGGCCTATTGTAAGCTTTGGGTTTTTTCTTACTTTTAAAGTGGCAGAAGTCAGTGAAAGTCATGGATGAATGGAAATCCTCTCCTAAAGCCCTATATTCTCTTAGATAGGCACTCATGGGTTCTTCTGGTTCTGCTTGTGCTAGAGTCACTGTAGCTGGACTATCTAAGAATTGAGGCATGGTAGGTTGGAAAGGCTTGTATATATGTGGATGGCTCTGCATGTTGGTATCTAAGTGCTCCCTACTACTGCTGGTGGATACCCTATCATTGTTGGGAAATAAGGGACTGTGTGGGGTGGGCCCATTATTCTCAGTCATTTTCCTGAAGGTGCTCATCATTTCTTTTTTCCCAGTGGTGAGTTCTTTATGGCTGATATGAGACTATCAAAAGCTATTTTATCATCATCGGCCATTGTTTCTTTGCAATTTTCAAACTGATACTCTTTGTTCCCCAAATCTATGTCCTCTAACTCCTCTTCTCTGTCTCTATACCTCTGTCTCCTATGAGTAATGTTGTATGGGTCTCCTGGATTCATTTATAATTTTTGAAGGCTCACAGCTGGCAAGGAAAATAGATCTGATACCACTGTAATATCCCAAACTGATATTTTCCTGTTTATGTGTATACTATAGATGGCTAATAGACTTACTCCTTAATCAAATAGGAAAGAAAACCTTGAACTTTGCATGCATGCAGTTGCATGCAAATCTGTGTCCTAGAAAAATACTGAGATGCTATAAAATAGGAGAAATCAATGCATGTACATACCAGTATATAGATCAGTTGATGGTGAAGAGACTGGTCCCAGCATGCAAGGATTCTGCCGGAGGAATAAGGAGATACACCAAATCATCCTCCACAGGTGAATGCACCCTCCTCTCAAACTATATAAGCTCCAGAATAATAAATAAGTTGTTGCTGGAAGCTTGGATGATGTGCACTAGGGTTATAATACCCCTCTGATGATGATGGAAGCAGCATGCGGAAGTTCTGAACCCTGTAGGTAGGAAAAGGAATTGCTTTGTCTCTAATCACGGTGACACGGTGTGATGGTGAAACCCTCTGGCTGGATGAATAATCAACCTCCTGGAATAACTGTTGAGTGTAACATGATGATGAACTAGTGCTGAACCTAGATGATCCAACCTGATGATGAACTAGGGCAGATAGATTTCACTGCCAAAATACACCAGTTAGCTAAGCATGTGCTCAATTCCAACTTAGCTCGTCAAGCTCTCCAATTCGACTCCTCAAATCAATTATCACATAAGTGACTTCTCCATTCACTTTATCTTTCTTTTATAACTCCCAACTGCGAAAACCCTAAATTTTGACCTAATTAGGTCACTTTATCTTCTAAATTGTAGTTGACTTGCATGCATGCGCATGGAGACTTAATTGGGTGCATGCATCATTAAATAATGCCCGGATGTCATGCATGTAGGTGTCCTTTGGCTCTAGTGGCCCTCTTTGACCCAATGGTGATATAATATTGATGCCCTAGATCTTCTATATATGGCATCAATCTTCGGCTGATTCCTTAACTGTCAATACCCGCTCAAACCTATAGGAATCACATAGGTTAGCGAGTTGGTCCTCAATGCCTAAGCAGAAGAGGACATTACAATAATAATGGATTGAGGAATATGGTAATAGTTTTGTAACAAATTGTTCTAGTTTAATGCACACGATAATTTACAGATCATGTTGTTGTCAAAGTATATTTCTTTGAGGATTTTGTGGGAAATTGTAGGATTTATGAATTGGCAAAAATATGTTTAAAAACCTAGCCATGGTCCATGAGTATCGTGATAATCCATGTGATGCGTTGAAGAATAAATTTTTAATTTGAAGGAACAAGTTGTGAATATATCTCACAACATGGCCACTCTTATGGAAATTCTAGATAAAAAAAATGGACCTTTCCATCATTTTGGTGGCTTTAAAACATAATTTGATACAAATGGGAAATCTAGAGATAATAAAAACATTTAAATCAGTTGAAAAAATATCTAGAGAAAGAGATACCAAGTTCCAATGTGGTCACTTCTTCCAAATATATGTTTAAAGAGGAATAAAAGTGGACATAAAATCATACCAAGTTGATATTGATGATGTTAAATTGAATCAATGGTTGTAACATATAGAATCGTATTTTGTTGTCTATAACAAAGATTATTGGAAAAATATTTCATTTGCTTGAATGGAGTGGTAAAGTCACATGGAGAAATTTAGGTTGGAGGGTTATCCCCAATAACTAAGTGAGAGGTCTTTAAAACCCTCATTAAATCTTTGTTATATCCTACTGGGTATAGATAGGACTAGTATATCTTTAGAATTACTCTCGTAAAGAACATAAAAATGAGGTGCTTGTGTTTTTTCTTTATGCAAATAATGACAATGCAATAATTGTCATAGAATGGGGAACATGCTTGTTGGTACTACTTTTTAGACATGGTTAAAAGAGAAAGCAAACTGTATAAAAAAAATTTGTTTTATTTTATTCAATATTGATTCTCTTATTCCTTCAATAGCCTAACGATGCTAGAATTGGTAGGTAAGTTATAATCTAAGGTCCATCATTAAGGGTGTTTCAATGCATCCATATAATCTAAGGTAACTTATAAACAATTATCTTGATACAAAGAGTGTGTCAATGCATCCATATGTTGGGAAATCAATAATAAGGGTACAAATTCAATAGGCCTAACAATTAAGAACATATTTTCTCTCATTGAAAACATCAATTTAAATCCAAGCACTTCTAAATAAACTTTCAAGTATACAACTATTGCATCCAAGGACACTATATAAATTAAAAGAAAACATAAATTTATTGCATGCATAAAATGCATGTCTTTCTGGAAAGACATGTCAAATCCATAGAACAATAATTTGAAGAACAATGTAAATTCGAACTATGAACAAAAACATATCCAGAACCATTTCTATTGATTAATTTAAAAAGTGTAAGAAAAGAGAGAAAAATGGAAAGAAAGAAAGCATGTATCCATTGTAGTCAACCAACCCTATGGAATGCCACAAAAACATAAGCTTGCATTCAATCACAGACCAACAATGGAGAATGGTACATGTCCATTTTCTTTAAATAAAGTCCAATATAAAGTCCATAAACTATAAAGTTTAATTTACATAACAGTTCTATGTTCTAACCCTAGAATCAAAGAAAATAATATTATTTGCATACCAATGTGTTCTTGATTGATGTGAAATGTGCTAGTGGACTATGTTTTCAAGAATGGAATTATGATCTTCTATCGACAATTTCCTTTGGTGATTCTTGTTCTTTTTCCTAGTCTTCATTGGTTTCAATTGCAATTGGGTCGCTATGACTAAATGACGGTACTAAGCACATATAACATCTGACGCGTTTCTTGAAAAAGAATATGGTCATTACAATTCTTTATTTCAGAAAATAAATGTCCCATTAACACCATTGAACCCACTGCATACGTATAATTTGACGGATCCTTAAATTCTTGCAGCAATGTGCTTTTCGACCTAGTGCGTCTCAATAAAGAATAAGGCACTTTTTATGGATTATCTATTGGTGCAATGACAACAAATACATCACCTTCTCTAACCAAATCGAAAACATGATCATAATCCTTGTCAATCACAAGCACTTCAGTATCGTTCTCTTCATCTGTGATATTTCCAAATGGGGGAAATGGTGTCAATTCTTGGTGTATCCATGGTTTGATAAATTTGTTAGTTTGGTTTTGACACTCATCGAAGGACTCTACATCATCAACACATGCAATACAAAAGCAAGAGTATTTTGGTTTCTCGATTGCGTGTATATTTGCCATTTTTTTTCTCCTAATGGAGTGTAAACCCCTTGTTTTAGGGATTGCAACAAAATTATATGGCATTGATCTGTCAACATCGCCCATTGCAATATTCCAGAAGAAGGTGTTTAAGATAAAACCATAACTTGTGCAAATCAAATTTCACATTTAACAACAATTTATTAAACTTTTTTTAAAATCATTTAAAAATAGAAATACTCATGTACATATAAACATAGTAAATAAATGCATTGAAAACATTAAGGGTCATAGAAACAATTACATACCTTCTCACGTTATCCATCCTTCCATTGAATTCATGGATTAAATTTTTCTTGCACCAATTAACAACATCGTTTGAATTTGTTAGCCAAGAAGTGTAGTGATTCATTTGATATCTCCTAAGTGAACATTGTATGCAGGCCCCAATGCCGTCATGTTCTCCTTTTCCATGTCTTGTTTCAAAAAAAAATCCAAGTGTGGTGAACATCTGTTTTATTATGAATGCAAGACAACCATAAGAATGAGCATGCTGATTTAAACTGACCAGCACAACCATCTGACCACACTCAATTCTCTTTAAAAGTGACCCCCCATCTTGATAATTCGTTATAAAGAATATTATAACAACATTGAGCAAAACACGTATCATGTGTACGATAATCACTAATGTATAAATGGTACTCTTTAATCACTTCATGATTATTTTTATCGTTATTAGAACCATCGACTTGAATCTCTGCATGTCTGCACAAAATATGCATAAGTATAGATACCTGGTCTGAATGATAACACTCACTTTGTATCTCCTTTTGTGGAGTGAAAGTGTAATTTTCAGTAAAATAAACAATTGATAATATTGTTCCTTTTGGAAATACATCTCGTGATTGCTTGAACTGCAAGGCGTGCCATCTTGTTGTATGAGAGTGTTTGATATATATATACATTCTCCTTGAACGACTCCATAAAACTTGTCATAGAGATATCATCTTCAACTAACTCAATCTTTCTTGATGTTGTCGTTGAATCTGTAACATGAGGATAATCAACATATTCATATATCTTCCATTTCACAATGTGATTTGACAATTGAGGATCATTTGGATCAATGGGGTATTTAACATGAAAAGATCCAAATGAGAACATTCTTCACATTTTCTTCCACCAACGCATTGTTTCTTATAGAATACTTTATCATTATCTCGTGCACATAATATTTTAGATACAAATTCATGAACACTCGGAAGGGGGTCATTTGGCCAACAATGTATGCCCAAATTATTAAATGTCTCATAATATAATTCAAATTCTACATGGTATTGACAACAACATGTGTTGTGAACAACAATGGGCCTGACATACCATGGTTTAAGCTTCACAAATGTGTTAAGGGAAATCTTCACATCAACATTACTCTCCATAAAAGTTTTGAACATTTCCACTCAAGTGACCTATGTTATGTATTTGGCATGAGTTTCATAGTTTCCTTTAGATATACGACACCACACAACATCCTTTGCCAAAACTCTTTCACCTTGTCCCTCACATTATCTGAAAGTCTATCTTGATAAGGTTGCCTGCAGATAGCAACCCAACATGCAACTTCATCATCTTCATCTAATTGAACCCTAATATTTTTATTCTTTCATAAACTTAATCTTGATGTTCTTAACGTTCTTGCAGTCATGGCCAATAAACAATCAGTTGCAGTGTTTTTTTGCCACAACCCCTGTTAGCAATGTTTTATGAGCAGAAACTAAATTGCGAGATCGTTTCCTTGCAAGTGTGGAAAGGACCGAGGTCATATTTTTTGATGCCATCTCATTTTTTTTAACCTCTTTGATACTTTTAATGCCCAATAATTTAATTGCATCTTTTAGACATTTTTTATTTAGCAATCTATGTAACAATTGAGCTTGTTCTATGACATAAATACCTTCAAGATCGTTTTTGAGTATCTGTTTCTCTCTATATCGAGTTGTATTGATCCCGCACCGGAGGTCCCAATTATTCAATTTTACTTGAATCCATATTCTCCAAAAAAATGTCATCAATAACGATAGTGTTGCATCTTCCAAATAATCTTTGTAAATTCACAGGTATGGTAGGATGTTGTAGGTTGGATGTTGAACCTGCATGAAAATATACAAACTTATAATATCATGAAATTTCAAATCAATTATATACTCAAGTAATAAATACAATTTTATAAACTTTAAAAATTATTTACTCACCAATCATGGTCTCACGATCAATGGTGCCCATCATTTGTTCCACATTTGTCATTTCCTCGTCGCCTCCATGTTCTTCATTTCTTTCATCAACATTTTGCATTCCTTCATCACCGCCATGTGCCTCCACATTTTAGATTTTGTCGTCACTTCCAGATACCTCCACATTTCTTTCTAGTGCTCTTTTTTCTCTTAACTTTCTCATGTTTTCACGTTTTTTTCTTTTCTTTTCTTGTCTCTCCATCAGTTCTGGTGCGATCATGTTTTGTTGCACTATTCTTTTAGTTTCCCATGATGAAATAATTGAAAACCTAAACTCCAATGCCAAAAACCTGAAATCACACTAATATGTTGGATATAAAATTGTACAATTAATGATACCAATTACAATATGACATGAAAGCATAACCAAATTCACAATATATCTCTTTGTAAAAATAAGAGATATGCTAAAACCAAATTCACCATGTCCATTGTATAACAAAATGTAATATGACAAAACATAATATGCAATATGTTGCTTTAAAAAAAAATTCCAAAAACCAAATTTGCTTTTATCCTTTTAAAAAATATATTAATATGCTATAACTAATTTTACAATTTAAAAAAAAAACATTAATATGCCAAAACATCCATAACCACAAAAAACCTTAAAACCATAAAATATCCATAACAAAAAAAATACCTAATAATTATCCGAACTATAATATCCGCACTGTAAATGTGCGCAGTATAAATATATGAAATGTAAATACCCCGAGTTGAATTTTTATGGAATTAAACTTTTGGGTGAGAGTATATATATAACTATCAGGTGAGAAATTTTAGAATCTTGTCGAGAATCGCAGGCATTTAATAGGTCGATGCCTAAAAGATTCTCGGGCCTTTAAGTAATAAAACTCTCGCCCGAGAGTTGTTTAATCCTTTCGGCTGAGATTTTAACCCACCTCTCGGGCGAGTATTTTGTTTAACCTCAGGTTACTTTTTGAGCTAAATATTTCTCGTTTGAGACATTGATATGATTCTCGGCCGAGAACTTTTCTCAACTGATATTTTTTGGTCAACGAATACAACAACTATTTTTGCAATTTTCTGAAATTTGTCACTTTCTCATTGTGGAAACACTGCAAAATATAAGAATTACTTGTCAGATTTTATACCAATAGATTCATCATTGAATCTACTTTATCATAGTATAATAATTTGTGAATTTCAGTAAGGATTTATATTTTTTACAAAAAAAATTCTAAACGGTATCATTACAAAAATCAATGAGCTAAAAATTATTCATAATGAAAATTCAAAAAAAACACAATGATAGCAAAAAAAATGTAAAAACTCACGGGATGTTCCTTACACCGTCCTCTTCAAAAGGGTAGTTTTAATAAGAGTCGCATTTGAAAGAAAATGGGACGACACAAACATGTGCCAATAACGCATCATTTTTTAAACATATGTTATTTCAAAAAATAATAAAAAATAGTGTTTAGGTCTGAAAATCATCAAAATATAGTCCATTCCAAAGTACAATCTGTGTAGATTATGAATGTGCATTTGGTTTCCATAAAATGAATAACCATATCTAATAAAAATGAAGGGCACACAGGTTACTCATTATCCAAACCTAAACATTTAAAGTATATGTCGTCAGTGCCCTTCAAATTTGTCCTGCTATATGTCCATAAAAAAATTAAAAAAATATGAGTATGAAGCTAATAGAATTCTCTAAACTCTTATGTTTACATCAAGGTGAAATTCCTAAGGGGGTTATGCGTTTGAAAGGGTTTAAGTTGAAAACATAAAATTTTGTAGTTTTTTTGTCAAAAAAAGGGCAAAAAGTGTATACCAACTTCATGTTTTCACCCTAAAGCTACCATATTTTTCTCACAAATCCATGCTTGGTTTGATAATCTCCAGGGAGATCCTTGATCCTTTCTTTTGCTATGGAGAATCCACATGTTGAAAACAATTGAATTGTCTTGACCTACAAATGAGCAAGTATGATTTTTTTTTAGCTTTTGAAAATATAATACAATCCTTAAACATTAGAAAAACATTAATTGAAATATATATAATGACCTTCTTGTTTTCCAATCTCCACTTGTACATATTTATGGTAATTCTTTTCGGATTCTCCATCACCCTCATCATCTTCATCGAATTGTTTTTATTGGAGGTTTCTCGAGAGTCGTTTATACTTATATCTAGTAGATAAGGAACATGAAAAGGTTAGTGAACGGAAGAAACCTTGAAAACAAAATATAATGAAATAAAATATTTGAAAACATTAATACAAATACTTCATTTTATAGGCAATTCTTGATAATAATAATAATAAATTCATAAATAGCTCTTGATGTATTATCTCCATGATATAAATAATTTCTCTATTTGGTGACCTAGTTAAAGAAAGTACATATACTTCTACAATATAGTGAAAGAACTATACATACATAAGAGATCAATTTAAAAACCATGTGATTCCAGAACTCCTGTATAATTTCTTTCACAAAAACATGGTTTCTCAAATTAACATTTGAAACCTTTGACAAGAGTAAATCAATAAGTCGCAAGTTATCATCTTTCCAGTGCATCTCCGTATGAAGACTAGACACATTCTCCCCTTCCAATCCAATTCTCCAATATGTATAATAAAAAATCCTATATAAGAATGCTTTGAGAAATCCCTATAAATTCCCTTGGTAGGACACTCCTTTAATATATTTGTTTTCTTGCATAATTCAGTGACTACTTTGGAAACCATACATGAATTATGCATATCAACGATAAAACACAAGTACATGTCTCTTTATTTTCTTCAAAGTAGTACAATAAGGAAACCATATATGCTTCTATCTAGGCAGAAACACAAATACACATATCTACAAAAACAAGTTCATGGTTGATTGACAAACAAAAAAAGTAAATGATTCCCAATGTTTTGAAAATTTACACTAGATAACAACATCAACAAGAAAATTGGGAACCGTCTTTATCAAAGTAACTGGTCATACCAATCTTATCTATCTTGATATATAGTTTCAATATATTCTTAGCATCCTCTAATAATTTGGTATCAGTATCCTCTTCTTCTTTTTTTCTCTTCTTTCCATGAGATTTTTCTTGCTTATCCAAACCTATACTACCAAACAATTATTGGAAATGATTTGGAATGATATTATATTTTTCAATGACATTTTTTCACTAAGTCCCTCATAACAATCAATATTAGTATCATTTACTTTGAAATATTCACAAATCGATTGCCTAGTTGTTCTCTCATCCTTGATTCACTTTCAATATTGAAGCAAGGTATCTACGCCAAAATTTATGTCCACTGATGTGCTAAACCAAATTGATCCATGATTGATTATATTGCTGACCATGATGGTCAATTCTTCTTCATCTAAATCACACAATGGTTTAAAAAAATTGGATCCATGATGGTTTATGTTATTTTGAACAAATCATCTTGATTGATGCTCTTGCGTGAGCATGACAAGTAACCAGTATTGTAAAGTTCAAATACAAAACACCATTTGTTCCATAATCTATCAATTATCAAAAGAAGAGGCATATTGTCTTTAAGGTTGTCCTTGGTTGAAACAACAAATATATCCATACATTCATTTTGAAAATTCTACAAACAAATAAAATTGAAGACTAAGAAGATATTAGTAATTACAGAACGCAGTCAACAATTGTGGGCACCAATTTTTAAGAAGAAAAATTTATACCTACGACTCTTTGGTGGAAATGTTTCCCTTTCCTAAGTGGGTTGGCCTATTGTTGTATATCCATTTCTCCCTTTCTTTCATTACTTGATCAATGGAGGGAGTGCCGACCAATTCCTTGTTTGACAAATTTTGGTGTTTGCATAACTTTGTAATAATATTTTAAGGAACATTTTTGTGTAAAAGACAAGCTTTCTGGTGACAATATATTGAATGAATTGATTTATATTTATCATTTTTAATTATTCCTTTTTGCACCAAAATAGTATGTTGTCCATCCAATATATAGAATTCCAATGTATGAAATTCAATTACTCCTTCGCTTCTAGGAGCAAAGGGCTCCATGTTTTTAGTATCGAAAGGAAATAGAATAGCCTCACTCATTGTTGTCATAAAAGTTGTGACAAGGTATAAAACCATCCTTCTTGTGACCTCTTCATCAACATGGTGAAATTGCATATTGGAAGGCACTATAACACATTTTGTTATATCAATAGGAAAAAATCTCATTGAATAAAAGGTATTTGATTTGTTCTTGTTGACTGTCTTTTGAGATATCGAATCTCTTACTGGATTTATTTAGCATCACTTTGGAAGGACTTGATTTGAGTACCTTGAAAGAAGATTTGCTCACATGTTTCTCAATATCAATGATAAAATATCTTCTTTACAGAATATTTTTTTCATGATTAAGGTTTGTCATCTTATTTGTCATATTCATGTAATGCAATATAGATGAAATCTTCCCTTCCAACATTATTTTCTTCAACACTAAGAGAATGCATTTCTTCAAAGATGGTGTGGTACTTATTCCAGACCGATTACAGTGATCATATGATGGAAAAACCCATCCTTTCATTGTAGACTGATTACAGTGATGGTATGACGAAACATTTATTTAGCTCAATCACTTCAACCTGAACATGTATTAATTCCTCGAAAATGGTAGTTGCAGATGTCAATATTCCATCTTGAATCTCCAATCCATCATTGTCGCTACATAAGAGATATAAATTAGGGTGCAAATTAAATAGTTTTCCCATATCAACATACCACTTGATCCATTGAATTCACCAACGTTGTGCTATGTTAACAATTGAAGAAACAAAATGTATTTGAATTAATTAAGGACCACATACAGTATAGTAAACATTTTCTTGTTAATATAAGAATATATATACAAACTTTATAGTTATCAATATGTTTTTATCTATTATATGTGATCATGAAAATGTTGATGCAAATGGTCAATGGAGAAGGAACAATGACTCCTTAAAATCAATTGGTTGGTCAATAAAAGAAGTAGAATCATTGTTCTCGTAAAGTAGTCCCTAGAAGTTGCAGGAAAGTGACAAATCAAACAAGAATTGATGAAGGCTTATCTAATGGGTTCCATATGTTGGTTTAACTAAAATCGACCAATAAAAGAATCACTAATATCTACGTCCGTAAGTGGTTCTTTTTGTGGATGAATAAAGAAAGATTGATGAGAGAAGGAACTACATCTCTGCTTCAAGGATACAGGAAAGAGCAAGTTTTCCTTCTTCAAATCTTAGTAAATAATTACTCACTAGGAAGGTATTGAGATGATAAGGAAAAATGGATCCCTCCTCAAGAAGACCTTTGATATGGTATGTTGAGAAGGAATAGATCAGAGAAGGAGTGATTCTTATTTCCTTATAAGTGATATTTTTAGTTGTTATTTGGGATAGAAAGAAACTGATCATACAAGATAAGGGGAGGTCACTCTTTTCTCAATAGGTACCCTATTATGGCTCATAAAAAATAGAATTTTCCAAGAAAGAGAAACCATTCCTTCCTAGGTGTTAATTATGTCATTTTTATATGGATTGTTCAAGTTCATCAAATTTAGTTATTTTGTTGTCATCTAGGAAGGTATGGATCGAAGAAGGTATACTCTTTATTGTGGTTTGTTACAAGGGCATTGGTCAATGAAAGAGAGACCACTCATTCTAGAGGATTGATTCATTGTAGATGGATCGATCAACACTTCCTCAATTGGTCCAATGTTACCGATCGACAGTACGAAACCTACCCCATGATTATCAAATTCATCTTTTCCATTGGTCCCATAAGGTGGTTCACTTGTAATGTAAATATCAAATAAGTATTAGACACTACTTTCTATGGGAACTAATCGATTAAATAAAGAGTGCTTTTCCCTTCATTGCGGATTGTTATGTGATAATCACACCAAGGGAAGGGTCGGTCGACCCTTCTTGTGTTCATTATTTTTTATATTTCTATAATACTAGAAGGGTTGTCCAACCCTTCTTATATCATAGAAATAACATCAATAGTGATTATAAAAAGGGTCACCCAACCTTTCTTGTATCATAGAAATAACAGGAATAATGATCACAAGAAGGGTCGGGCTACCCTTCTTATGCTTGCTATTGTTGATATTTTAGGGTATAGGAAGGATCGGTTGATCCTTATCATGGATACAAGGAATATCACTTGATCTGCCTAGTGTCACCCGTATGATTTTCTCTTTTCCTAAGCAATCTTCAGGTGACATAAGAAAGAATGATAATATGTGGCAGTGGCCTTCCAAAATTGTATACTTTTGGCATATAATGCAAGTAAATTAGGGGATGATACTAATGGTCTAGATTAAATAGCATATCTCTACAAAATGATGGATCACAACTGTTGGAGTGGATAAATTGGCATGCTAAACAAGAAAAGGAAATGTAGTGCTAGTGGCCATGATTGGTCATGAAGTTTCCTGTTAAGAGATATGGGTCGTTCCCGGTAGTGAAGTCGCATGCGAATGGAGGAAAGGATATCCATCCAATGGACACTATTGATAATTAAACTTTGTGATGGAAGATCCATGTCATTCACACTATTAAAGTTGCATGAGAAGTAAAAAGAGGAATCCTAGTGCCAATGACCATGAATGATCGTGAAGCTCTCCGACAAAAGATATGGTTCATCGATGCTGCTAAAGTTGCATGTGAAAGAAAAAAATGATACCTCCTATGAATGGATAGGATGTGTCATGGAGCTTTCTGGAAAAAGGTTTGGGTTGTTCGCACTTCCAATGTTGCACATTGCAGAAAATAGTGAGCCTTTTGTGAACGATCGGGATTTATCATACACATTTTTGGAAAAATATCTGGGTCATTCATGATAGCAAAGCTACAGATTGAGGAATCAATTGATGGATCTACAACATTATTTCTCCTCTTCCCTTCTTATCTCTTTATTCATTGTAATAGAATCAAAGAACTTATTCCCGTGGAGAAAGAGAGTAGTCTTAGGGATGAGACCAATGTATCTCCTTTGTTTTAATTGTTGTAAAAATGAGGTTGAAATTAATTGAAAGCTAGGATCGAGGCCAAATGCCACTAGTGTTTGAGTAATTTCTATCTCATATTTGTTTTTATATTTCATCTCTATGGTTGATTTGTCTTTATTTTTTTGCTTGAATCCATGGATCTATAATTATTGTTCCCATGTGGTTTTATGTGTGTACTCTGAATTCATTTAATAGAAATATTGTCAATGTTTTACTATTAGATATGTTTATGATGCTGCCCCTTCTTTCAAAGGAATGAATTATGATTAAGGTTCTCTTGTTGTATTTTCTTCACTAATTTTCGTGCTTACATACATATTTTCTCTTTCCTTTTAAAAATAATGCTCAAAGTTCCTCTTCAACAACCAATATCAATTCAATGTGCCTTGAATATTGGTTGTAAATCTAGACAAAGTTTTCAATCAAAGCCATAAGCACATCATGTGACAAACTAGTAATCATTGCCTCCAAAATTAGGGAACCCTCCCTGGGATAAGGATTGGATTGATGGATTGAAGTGGTTCGGGAGTGGTGCATCCTGGAAAACCCTCCTTATCCTTCTAACCCCTTTCAAAATATCAATTTTTCATACCTGAGACATATTTATACCTTGAGAATAGAAAAGAATTTTCTTGATCCATACCATGCCCACTTGATTTTCTATGTATCTTTAATGCAATTTAATGGAAATCCTTTCAATGATTTGTTATTGAATGTAACTTTGGATATCACATCTTCGTTTCAAAGAAATGGGTCATGATTAAACCCTTCCATAATATTATTTTTTCACATTTGAGATTTATCCATGCCTTGAGAAGACAAAAGAACTGTCAAAATAGAGGGGTACAACTTGTTAGTCTAAGCTCAAAATTTTGGGTTCATGGGATTAAGTGCTCAGGTGCTAGAATAAAATCAACTAGAATAAGGAGATAAGCACCTTGTGCATTGGAATATACAGCAAAAAGAAAGGAAAAAGTGCAAGAACATTGAGGAAGCAAGTATAAAAGGACTTGGAGTTGAAAACAAGATCTTGAATAAGGTTAGGCTCCCTACCACTAAGCTCGAGTGACCATAGGACCAATGGACCATGACCAAGCTCTAGTAGAAAGGTGCAAAAGGAGCTCATCAAGAATATCTACTGCCCAATAGTGTGATCAATGGCTCATATGGATAATGCCTCCATGGGATGCACATGGGATAATGGTGAAGGGTTGAATCATTGGGAGGAAACCATAGTTCCATGTGTCGTGTTCCCATTGGTAATGGCTCTAGAATGGGACTTTCCAAAACAACATTTTGTCAATCCATTACCACCCATCCAAAAGTAGCTAAAAATCACATCAGTGGCCATGGAGCTGAGACCTAGCCAACAGGTTGATCCCATCGGTCTCGTCATCACTCAATACCAAAGTAGCAAATTCATCAAAGATCTCTCTTCTGCATTATCCCTGAGACACATAAGTTCCATGTGGGAAAATTAGAATACGCCACGTGGGCACCTAGGCCTCGAGGGCGTCGGGATGACATTAGAGAAAATTTGGGGTCTAAAATGGGCTTACAAAGGAAAATAATAATAAAAACTTATGTCACACTACAAATATGCAATGCCACACTAAGTTAAAGGTGTTATCTAGTAAAGGTATACCTATATTTCCTCATTAATGGTGTGTCGGGTTAGTGTATAGTTAAGAGATGAGGGTTGAAAATATTGATGAAAGGTTTAGATTCATGTCCACACATAAAAAATTATATAGTGGTAAAAAAATTAAATTTATATTATGAATTAGTTTTGTTTTTCATAAATGTACCACTAGTTATTTTTATATATTTAATAAAATCTAAAAGTAAAATTATAATTACAATAATACCAAAAATAAACAATCATTATAATTATTTTTTAAAATTTTATCTTAAAAATTAATCGTTTTCACGTTTTCGTGTGTGTATATATATGTGTGTGTGTGTAAATTAATCCCAAACTTAGATCAATTGAAATCACAAAATTACTTGTTAAACATGCATAGATTCACTCAAAATGGAGACTGTAAATTGAACATAATACAAACTTCTATTGAATAAGTTTATCTCAGCCAACCTTGTGACAAATTAGGATGCAAAATATAAATTACACCATAGATTCGAATGCATAAGGATGTTATTCGAATCAGCACAAAATCAAGCTTACAAAACTAGTCAAAATCCCCCATAGGTGCATAAAATTTTTTCATAATTTGTTAAGAAGGTCATGAATAGTAATTTAACCAGAATGATTAAATTTTATATCCTAAGTATGGGAATGGGTTTTTTATTATTCTAACACCCCCTCTTAAGCATGACTTATGTAAAATATCATAAGTATAGCAGAGATATAAGGCCTATCAAAAAGGCTTAGTCACCCTTTACATACTGCTTGTCCATACAAAACAAGGAAAGAGGCAAAACCACAAAGGGGAAAATCATCCCTTAAACATGTACATGAACAAAATTGTATGAAATCATGTCTTCAATCAGTCTTCACCACATGATTAGCTTGTTGGAAAGAGGGATCAAGCTAAACTAACTTACCTATCTATGCAAAACAATAATATATCGACAATAACTACAAAAGAGAACAAGAGAAAAAAGAACACCAGCTATACGTGGCTCACCCAATTGGGCTACGTCCAAGGGAAGGTAGTCTTCTATTATCTCCATAATATCTCCTTAAGCTTACAAGAGAGCAATGCCAAAAACCCCAATACAATACAGAAAGATCAAGTCTGTTGTTGTGATGTGACTTCCTTGACCCTATTATATACCAAGAGATGAGGAGGAGTTACTCTCACATATTACATGTGGGATAATATAATTCTTCTAAATAACATCTCTTTATATAATGATGGATATCAAGAGTATACTTTACCATAATGGATATGGGTTATAATGTATTACTTTTTTACATAAGATTGTGGATATCTTCCGACATAATACAAAGGCATTATTACCTTCCAAGGAATATAAAATATTCCAACACTCCCCCTTAATAATGGTTGGGAGAAAATCCTACTAACAAAGGAAGGAGTGAGTCATTACTACTCCTTGATGACAACTTCCCTCATCCCAAGTAAAGAGAGAAGATGCATATACTTCACTGATGTTAAGGATTTTGTGAAGATAAAAGGTTTCTTGTTGCTCGGTAGGACAATACTCAAGAGAAAGAATACCATCTATGACAAGACCTCAAATGTAATGAGCATCAAGATCAAGATTCTTTGTCTTGGAGTGATAAACCGGATTGTAATCAAGTTGAATTGCACCCTGATTGTCACATTTCAACACAGTGGATGATTTCAGAACCAGACCAAGCTCAGTGAGAACATGACGTAACCAAAGTGCTTCTTTAGTTGCTTCTTTGGCTGCTCTATACTATGCTTCACATGACGATAAAGAAAGAGTCTTCACTTTTTTGCTAGACCAAGAAATCAGACCGGAACCAAGTTAAAATATATAACGAGCAGTTGACCGTCGATCAGAACTGTCACCTGCCTAGTCAAAATTTGTAGAGCCAGAAAGTAAAATTGTAGCACTACTGGAATAAAAACACCATAATACAATGCCCCCTGTAAATATCTCAAAATTATCTTGGTTTCCTGCCAATGACTTTCTTGAAGTTGTTGCATGAATCGTGAAACCATACTGACGAAAAAAGAGAGATATGGTCTGTTGTGGGTTAAATATATCAAGCTGCCAACAAGCTGGCGATACAGAGTAGAATCAACAAGAGGAGTAGTACACTCAACCGTTAACTTTACACTGGACTGAAAAGGCATAGGAGCATGTTTACAATCACTCATGTGGAAACAAGCCAATAAATATGTAGCATACTTCGGATGAGAAAGAAGAATACCATCTTCCATATGCCAAATTTGGAGACCCAAGGAGTAGTGCAATATACCAAGATCAGTCATTTCAAACTGCTTTTGAAGTTCACTTTTCATATTTTGAATTAGAATAAGTTTGCTTTCAGTGATAATAAGATCATCCACATATAAAACAATAACAATGATATTATCATCGACATGCTTAACATACAGGTTAGGATCAGATATACAACGCTTAAAACCATGATTCAAGAAATAAGTATCAATTTTATCATACCAAGCCCTAGCTGCTTGTTTGAGACCATATAAAGACTTGTGTAAACATACTAAACTTGATGATTCAGCATTAATAAAACCAATAGGTTGTTACATATAAATTTTTTCATTAATATCACTATTTAAAAAGGCACTTTTAACATCCATTTGGTGTATTTCCCATTTATGAGATGAAGCAATAGATAAAATGGTTCTTATTGTATTCATTTTATCAACAAGAGCAAAAGTTTCATTATAATCAATACCTTCAAGTTGATTAAAACCTTTTGCAACTAATCTAGCTTTATATTTTTCAATATGTCCGTCCACCCATTTACAACCAACTAATTTTTTTTTGGAAGGAAGAGGAACAACAGACCAAGTCTTGTTCTTCATAAGAGAACCATACTTAGCAGTCATAGCTTGTTCCCAATGAGGTTTAGCCTTAGCTTAAGCATAAGTAGTAGAATCAGTTGTGGCTAAAACTTTGGTCATGAGAGCAAAGTTAGATCTAGTTCTATGAGTATTGAAAGGGATTTTGATATCACTTTCGGCAGATTCAAGAGTTTTTCGAGCCCAAATAGGAAGGTTAGAAGGGAAAACAGTCACTTCAGGATCTTCGAGACATTCAGGTGGAATACTTGAAGAGGAGGAAGAAGGTGAACTGAGATCAGTCACAGAACTGAAAGGAGTAACCGAGATAGGAGTAATAGGTGATAAGGGAATATTCTGAGAAACATGAGGTTCTACAGTCTCATGTGGTGTAGAGATTTCAATAAATTGAACATCTCTTCTAATTATAACACTTTGTTTAGAAGGATCAAACAACCTATAAGCCTTAGAATCCTCAGAATAACCAATGAATATACACTTGTGAAATTTTGGTTTTAACTTTTTCCATTTTTCATCAGGAATATGAGCCCAACATTCACAACCAAATACTTTAAATTTATTAATATAAGGTTTTCTACCATTCCATATTTCCTTAAGGGTAACATGCTTAACAGCTTTTGTAGGAACTCTATTTAAAATAAAGTTAGCACAACTTATGGCTTTAGCGCAAAATTTCTTATGTAATCCTTTAGAATAAAGCATACATCTAGCCATTTCAACTAAAGTTATGTTTTTCCTTTCTGCAAGTCCATTTTGTTGAGGTGTGTAAGGAACAGTATTTTAATGTCAAATGCCATGTTTAGATAAAAAAAGATTCAAATTATTTCTTAATGAATTCCCCCCCATTATCAGTTCTTAAAGTCTTAATATTTTTAACATATTCATTTTCAACCAAGGATTTAAAAAGTTGAAATTTAAAAAAGGTTTCACTTTTTTGTTTCAAAAAATAAATCCTTGATTTTCTACTAAAGTCATCAATAAAGGTAAGAAAATAGACTGCATGTAATATAGAATGAACTTCAAGAGAACCAAAAATTCCATTATGAATTAATTGCAAAGGTTCTTTAGCACACCACACTTTAACTTTATCAAACATTTCTCTATGATGTTGACCAAGAACACAAATTTCACAAACACCGTTAGTAGATGAAATATGAGGTAAGCCATGCACCATTTTAGTTAACATTTTGCATTTTACCATAATTCAAATGACCTAATATTTCATGCCATAGTTTACTTAGTTCATCAGCATGAGCAACATAGAAATAAAAAGGTTGTCTTTTAGTTGAATTAAAACCATTAAATTTATATAAACCAGCAGTATGATCAACAGGACCAGAAGAAAGTATTTTAAAATTATGGTTGATATCTTTAAGAACATATTTATCAGATCAAGCTTCAAATTTATATCCTTTCTAACATGCACGATAAATAGAAAGCAAGTTAATGGACATATTTTCAACATGAAAAACATATTCCAATTGACCATAAGCAACATTAATATTACCGAAACCAATTATGAAAAGTTGTTTGCACCCCCTATAGATACTTTCTAAGATATGTGTTTATTATTGTCATAAGATGTAAATAAAGAAGCATTACCAGTCATATGTTTAGAAGCACCAGAATCCATTATCCATTCCACATTAGAAGAAGAATTACTAGAACAAACAATAGATGCACATAAAGCTATGTGGGATTCATCAAAACCTTTCTTTTTAGCTTTAGACATTAAACGATTCAATTTAAAGCAATTCTTTTCAGGATGATTAGTTTTACCACAATGCTTACAAGGATCATGCACTTTCTTCTTCTTACTATTTTCATGATGTGCGTTAAAATTATTACCAAAATTATTAGTAGGTTTTGAAGTGTGTGAACAAGAACCTTTCAAATTATTAAAACTTTTCTTAAGATTATGAGCAATTAAAGCTTTATTAGGTGAGAGTTGTCTTGAAAAAATTAACCTTTATTTCCCATTAATCAACCCTTTACAAAATCATCAAAAGTAGGTTTCGTAGTACTTTGTTACAATTCAAGATCTTTATTCCTAGTTTGAATGAACATGTCAAAACAAGATGGCAATTTCTGTTCTACAAGAATTATAAGAGCAGTGTCTGTTTTCTTGTAATATTTACCACAATTGTTTAATTTTTCATTTAAGTTTTTCGCTTCAGCAAAATAAAATTCCACCCTATCAAAATTAGTAGGATCTAGCTCAAAAACCTTATTTTCAAGGTAATAAGCAGAAACATCATCAAATTTATCAAAGAGAGAAGAAAGAGTTTACCATACCTCAACCAGGTTGTCTTCTGCCTCGATACTTACCTGAAGACTATCTGCAACTATTTGACCAATGATCCCTCTTGCTTGATCACATTTGTCTTCCCATATAACCACATCCTTAGCATCAACAAGTTTCTTGTGTTCATCATTAACAATCCTCCATAGATTCTTACTCCCGAGAACATCAATCATTTTTCTCTTCCATGCAAGATAGTTAGGACCAACAAGTTCGGGAACAAAAGCTACTTCTGAAGTCATAATGATAGAAAATAAAGAAAAACTTAAATGCTAGAAATGACAAGAAAAGAATGAGTAAACTGAAAAGATCTTACCAATTTTTATTTTATTTTAATGTAGATCAAGGGTTTTGAGCCAAAAATTTGAAATGACCATAACACCATCAATATGACTCGGAATTGCAATTATAACCTATTTCTAGAAATGGCATGAGCTTTCTACTTCCAAATAGGTAAGCCGAATACAAATCTGGATATTTTGTCAAAGGATGTCAGCTCTGCAATATTTTTGCCTGTACAGAAAATTTCTAAAAAATAGTTGATTTTAAATCTGCAATATCTTCGCTTTCCGGGCATGAAATCAGACAATTTGTTTTTGAAATCAGGTATTTTTTCAAGAAGAACTCGGATTTGTAACCAGATTCTTTAGATTTTGCACCAAAAGTTTCAGATCTTGATCTGAAAGTTGCGACCTCAATTTTTTCATGGAAAAAAATTATAGATTAAAAAAAACTAGATCTAAATTATAGGAAGATATATCTCCTTGAGGACAATCCAAAAATCATATAGATCTACCAAAAAAACATCAAGAAACCCTTGAAAAAAAAATTGCAAAAAAACTACAAAATAGAGTTAGGGTTAGACATAAAAAGTTGCAGAAATATGCCCAGATCTGAAGAGAAGCCTAATGGCTACCAGATAGAAAGAAAATCTACAAAATAAATAATGTGCAGATGGTAAAATTGTTAGAAAGATATAGAAGGGGCTAGATCATAGCAACCAGCTTTGATACCATGTTGGAAAGAGGGATCAAGATAAACTAGCTTACCTATCTATGCAAAACAATAATATATCAACAATAAGTACAAAAGATAATAAGAGTAAATAGAACACCAGATATACGTGGTTCACCCAATTGGGATACGTCCATGGGAAGGTATTCTTATATTTTCTCTGGAATATCTCCTCAAGCTTACAAGAGAGCAATGACAAAAAACCCAATACAATACAGAAAGATCAAGTCTGTTGTTGTGATGTGACTCCCTTGACCATATTATATACCAAGAGATGAGGAGGAATTACTCTCACATATTACATGTGGGATACTATAATTCTCCTAAATAACATCCCTTTATATAATGATGGATATCAAGAGTATACTTTACCATAATGAATATGCGATATATTGTATCACTCTTTTACATAAGATTGTGGATATCTTCTGACATAACACAAAGACATTATTACCTTCCAAGGAATATAAAATATTCCAACACAATTATCCCCAACAGTGATTTGATATTGTTGAAATTCTTATTAGAAACACATTGGTGAATATATTTGCAACTTTTTTAGATGATGTGCAATAATGCAAAGTAATGATCCCATCATACACAAGCCCTCTGATGTAGTGCATATGGATCTCTATGTGTTTGTTTCACTGCCTCGTTACTAGATCAATTGAGATTCCAATGGTACTTTGGTTGTTACAATATATGACTATAGAAGACTCATATCCAATCCCAAACTCTCCAAGTATACCATGCAACCAAAAACAATGAGTTGTTGCATTCACAACTCCTCTATATTCTGCCTCTATGGATGAAAGTGCAATGGCACTTTTCTTTATACTTGACCAATCGATTGATCCATTTGCAAGAATAACACATATCCAAAAGTTGATTTTCTATCAGTTTTGTCACCTTCCCAATCAGAATCAGTAAAACCAACTAACTCTAGGTCATATTTTGTAACATAGTGAATCCCTTGTGTCCTTGTTCCCTGCACAAAGCATAAGATTCATTTTGCTGCCCTCCAATGGATGTCATGAGGTTGATCCATGTGTCTATATTCCACACTCATTGCATAATATATATCAGGTCGCGTATGAGTCAAATAAAGAAGACAACCAACCAACCGCCTATACAGTGTGTTGTTTACCAATGGAGCGGAATGCACTTCTTCAATCTCATCTAATGAAAGGAAAGGAGTCTTGCTTGGCTTGCAATCCTTCATGTTGAACTTGTTCAGCAGATATGAAGCATACTTGGATTGATGTACTTTGATTCCAAGGTCTGATTGAGAAATCTCAAGCCCCAAAAATTGGCTCAACAATCCCAAATCAGACATGGAGAAACCATCGTTCATTGCACCCTTCAAGGAGACAAATTATTTCATGGAACTTCATGTGATCAGAAGGTCATCCACATACAAAACAATAATTATAATTGAACCATGAATCAGCTTCAAATAAACATTTGGATCAGAATTGCATATACAACAGTTCTGTGATAGCAGAAATCCATCAATCTTGGCATAACAATCTCTAGGAGCTTGTTTTAGGCCATATAGTGATTTCGTCAACCTACACACAAGAGATGGATTAGTAACAAAACCTTCTAGTTTTTGCATATATATATATCTTCTTTGATATCGCCATTTAGAAAGGAACTCTTCACATCCATGTGATGTGCTTCTCATTGCTTGAAAGTTGCAATGGCCAAAACTACTCTTATAGAGTCCATCTTTTCCACTGGTGCAAAGGTCTCATTGTAGTCAATTTCTTGGACTTGGGAGAAGCCTTTGGCCACTAACCTTGCCTTATACTTCATAGTAGATCCATCATTAGCAAAAAAATCTTGAATACCCATTTGCACTTGACTAGCTTTCTCCTTGGTGGGAGATTGACTAGTTCCTGTGTCTCATTCTTCTAGAGCGAACGGTATTCCTCCTTCATGGTTGTTTGTCCTATTGGATATTTTGATGCTTATTCATATTTTTGTGGATATGATTCAACCATTAGATAACACTTCTCAACAAATAAGGAGTCCTTAACAGAAAAGTCACTCTCGAATTAATATCTAATTCTTCTAGGATCACTAGGATTCCCAACTGGTTCCCCAGCTGCATGAATTCAAAGGTGGTGATTTGATCTAAGACAAATTGGTCGTGATGGAAGAAATCCATCAATCCTGATGACCAATTTGTCTTGCTCCTAAGTCAAGGATTCCATGAAATATTCCAGTGAAGGAATTTTCTAGTTTCGAGTTGTCATCTTGGCGGCATGGAAGGTCAAAACAAATACTGAATAGTTAGGGCCAAGCTTCGAAAGTATTTCCAAGACTAGTTTTTGATCCTTTTTTCCGATACCGCACTATTTCATCTACAAAAATAGTGCTTTAAAATTGGAGAAGTAGACTTGCAAGGATTCAAAGCTTCTTGGACTCAGTGAAATCATCTCGTTCTCCAGTTGATGTCCCATCATTTCATCTCTCTTTCCAAATAAATTTTGAAGCTTCTCTCATACTTTGGTGATGTCAATCCATCAAGATGGAAAAGAAGGGCTCTGGAAATGTTGAGACAGAAAAGACCATACGCCTCATCTCTCCTATTGTGCCACTTAATCTTCTCTGTTGTTGCATTAGGCTCAGCCTTAGTTGCCATGGTCACTCTATAAAGGCCTTTACTCCTTATCAGAATCTCCATTTGAGTCTTCCATTCGAAGTAGTTGAATGGAGTCAAGAGGATATGGTGAGATTGATCCATTATTTAGCAACTGCGTCCTTGAACAAACAGAATGTGCTCCCAATGAGTGATGTTGATCCTACAAAATCAATAGAGAAGTATAACGATTAAGCTACCAAGGCTCTAATACCATGTGGAAATTAAGCCCAAGCTTAGATCAATTGAACTCACAAAATTACTTGTTAAACATGCATAGATTCACTGAAAATGGAGATTGTAAATGAAAAATAATAAAAACTTATATTGAATAAGTTTATCTCAACCAAACTTATGAAAAAATAGGCTTTCCAAATATATAAATACATCAGATTTTCGAATGCATAAGGATGTTATTCAAATCATCACAAAAGCAGGCTTACTAAACTAGTCAAAATCCGCCATATGTGCATAAAACACTTTCCTAATCTGTCAAGGTCACGAATAGGATAAGTGAGTTGTATCGGCTGATAAGTGATGGAAAGTGGACAAACTCATGCTTTTAGAAGAGAAAAAGGGGGAGGGTAATTTGTGTCAAAAATAAGGCAATTGCCTTAAAACTAGCTTTCACCTTTGCACTAAAAGCTGTTGAAAAGCAAGGAAACTTTGGATAAGGAAAGAATGTGCACTTGATAAACTGGGCAGTCTAATGGGTTGTCAGAATCTTATCCAGAATCTCTTCAAAGCGCTCATGTAGGAAATTTAGGCAAGTTTGACCACAAGGAAGCAAGTAGATGCCAACTAAGTAGTGTAGGACCTAGGAATTTAACCAGAATGATTAAATTTTATATCCTAAGTATGGGAATGGATTTTTTATTATTATAACAGTAAAATCTATTATGATGAGTTGTTTCCAGTAGAATATCCATGGCAATTTACAAATCACCCCATCATATCCAAATCCAATTAACTTTATCAAGGATAGATCTATTTCTACTAAAAGAAATGTCACTGCATCATACATGATGGTGTTGTGTCATCTCTAATTTGAAACAAGTTTATGAATTTTGTGACACATTTGCCTCTTCCTTCATATGTCAAATATGTAATATAAATGATTAAATGTTACACCATAGTTCAACCAATACTTTCATCAACTGGAATTGAGTAAAATGGATTGTTGAAAAATGGCATATTTTAACTTTTTTCAATATGCCTCCTCAGCAGCTTACAGAAACTTTTTTTCAAATGTTGTATTTGTATATGTTGAGTATTCATTTGTTAGAGGCATGTGAGGGGTGTTTTTTCTTTCTACCTCTAAAAGTTGTAAAGCACATTTATTAGCCTTAGATCTTGTATGGTTGTTTAGACCACTAACTTGAAGAGTTATACTTCCATCTTTAGCAAATAGATTTTCCCTTTTAAATTTTACACACCATGAACACTTTATCCTTTGAACACCATTACAATCTTTTATGACATATTCCCATGGAAATTGTGTCTTCCATTTGGAATTGAATGTTCTTTTAGGCCTCTTTGATGATGGTTCATCTTCAAGAAGTTTTCCAATCTAATTCATGGTCTTTATGTGGTTGATCATAAACTTCGTTTTCAAAATGACATGGTTTACGACAACATTAAAGAATACCAAATATAGCAAAATTTGGTTGTTATCTTTCTTAAAGCAACCAAGAGTGACATTTCTCAATAATTTATACATATATTCAATCCATGAAATAAAGAAATTTATAAATACAAAATTAATGATAGACTAATAAGTAATGTGAAATAAAAATAAACAAATAATTCATATTGAATTGATATAACTAAGCCATACAAATATTACAATTTCTTCATGCGCTCTCAAGTATTATAACATTTTGATACTAATGAACACTAACCGTAACTATAGCTCATACAAAAGGAGAGAATCTCTAAAATTTAACATAGCATAAAATGTTATGGCATGAATAAAAGTCATCAAGAATACCTTATACCAAGATTAAAGAAACTTTAAAATTGTCGTAAAACGCAAGCCTTTGAAGAAAAATTCAAACCACTGTGAAAGAAATTCTTTTTTATCCGAAATAAACCATTACTATATACAAGCATTGGAATAATGGGCTGCATCTTCAACATTAATCTCAATGTTTCATACTAAGAAATGATTTTTTCATTAAAAAAAATAATCATTAGAATTTACAAAAAAAAATTAATTCTCATATGATTTAGTAGAAATTAAAATTGAATATTCAATATTTTATTCTTTGATCTGTAATAGATCCTGGAGTAAGAAGCAGACTTTTTTTGTTTACTAAGAGAAAATAACAGGATGATTCACTAATTTAATACTTACCTAATAATATAATAATTGTTAAATTTTAGTATTTAAGATGGATCGAAATTTATAAAATCGTTGAAAATTTTATATTTTTATGTACAAATATTTTTTATTAAAATTTTGTAAACAAATAGATATAGTTTTATTTTTTATTGTTTTACTAAATAAAATAATTGACAAAAAGATTGACTAATTATTCTATAATGTAAGTGTTAATATTCATAAGGCAAGATTAAGTATGCAATTCTAACCTAATACTTAATTGTATGAATACTTCTCTATTTCACAAGGTTTCTATGAACAAAGCAAAATCACTTTCAAGCAATAAAGAAAAGAGTATCTTCATGATGAAAAGAATAGGATAATTCATTCCTAGAACCGAACCTTCCCTCTATTTATGAGAAAAAGGAGGGCCATAAAGTCTCATCATTTCTATAATGTCGACCATCCTTGATCATGTTACAGTTTCTCTTAGTTGAATCCTTATGTATGTCTAAAAAAGGGCTTTGGGTGGTCTCATTGGATATCGATCAGGTAAGCTTGCTTTCTCAATCACCTTGGTCACATTAGGAAGGCTCGAGGAAAACTTTGTGGCCCTTTGATATCACATGACCTAATCCTACAGGGAAAGACAAACATGAAGGGTCTTAATTAAAAAAATGTATTACCCCAACCTGGTCTCAATTTCAGTCACTGCATATGGCTTAATACCCAATCCCCATCATGCATGTTCATATAAAAATAAAAATAAATTAACTTAAAACATAAAACACATGAGATATTTTTCAACTTTTCAACTCAGAAATTTTTATGACAACCCTAGTTTTCTTACTTAGAAAAATATTTTAGTCAACACGCATGAAAATTAAGACTCGGATTTTTGACCAAAAAGGTCCACGAGAAACCCCAAAGGGAAAACATGTTCTTCAGAGAGACATTTTATTTTCAGGGAAATTTATAAATAAATTACATCAGTACTTATCTCCCTTTTTCTTCCTCAAAAAATGTGTTTGAATCACTCTGAATCACCCTAAAAACTATTGCACAGATTCCAAAAAAATCATATCCTGTACGGCCTCCACACGTGTGACTGTACATGGTCACTTTTTCCTGTTGTACGAACCTCAAAACTCGTGTTGACAGCTATAGGAAAATCTGCGATGAAATTTGTGTCTCACTGTCTCGGAAATCGTGTTGTACGAAACTATACGGCCTATCCTCCTCGAAATTCATGTTGTTGTATGGTACTGTACAGTACAGTCTTGAAATTTGTGCCTCCTGAAATAAATTCCATGAGAAGCATGCCAAAAATTCTCTTCTTTCTTCTTGTAATTTGTACAAACTTTTCTCTATCTCTCAATATCTAGAAATGAATTCTCTTCAAACCCTTCTATTATTTTATTCTCTTGCTCTCTTATCTCCAAAAATTCTCTCTTTGGAATGTGAACAATGAATTAGGCTTGCCTTTCCCAAACCTTTTTGTTTGAGTAACTTCCATCCAAAATTCAATGGCTTAGATTAAAATCCAACTAATTGAGATCTAGGGAACATCTCATTTTCTAATTAAAATACATTTTTTAAATATTAAATGAGAATTTAATAAACACCCACCTTTTAATTCTCATAAAGTCACTTTAAAATCATTAATGACTCAAACTCACTTTAAAAATTACTTTATTAAATAAAGTCATTCTCACTTTTAAAATAAGCTACTTCGTGAGAATGTTTGCTACCTCCTCATCAGTAGAAATGTACTGTAACTTTACAGATCCTCTATGGACATAATCTCTGATGAAGTGGTATCTAATCTCAATGTGCTTTGACCTATCATGAAACACCAAATTCTTAGAGAGCCTGATGCAACTCTGATTGTCACAATGAATACTAGTTGGCCTCAGCTCCTGACCAAATAAGTCTATCATCAACTTGTGAAGCCACAATGCCTCGAAACTAGCATGATTGGATCCTATGTACTCAGCCTCTACAGAACTCAAAACAACAAAATTTTGTTTTCGACCGAACCACGACACAACTATCGAGCCCAAACTGAAACAACAACTGAAAGTGCTCTTCCAATCCAAAGCACTGCCTGCCAAATTTGAATCTGTGAAACCAACCAAGTTCACTCCACCTGACCTCATGTAGTCCAAGCCATGGTCTACAGTCCCAACAAGGTATCTCAAAATGTGTTTTGCGACTGTCTAGTGCACTCTCCTAGGCTCCACCATGAACTGACTGAGAGTATTCACCGCAAAACTCATACATGTTCTGGTGTTGAGCATATACATCAAAGAACCAATAAGTTTACGATACAAAGTAGGATATACCAACTCTCCCTTAAAAGCATGAAGCTTCTTCCAGTTGGTGATCATGGGTGTGGACATGTGCCTGCACTCCTCCAACTAAAATCTTTTCAGAATATCTACAACATATTTTCCTTGCCCTAGGAAAACATGTCCATCCTCTTGCAACACCTCCATGCCTAAATAGTAATGCATCAACCCAAGGTATGTCATCTCAAACTCTGAAGCAAGATTTTTTTTGCATGCCTCAATTGGGAGCTCTCCTCCTATAATGACCAAATCATCAACATATAGCAAAAGAATGAGTGAAACACCTCCAACCACAATGAAGTATAGGTTGGGATCAACCTCACTCTTTTGAAACCTAATCGAAAGCAAATATGAATCAATCCTCAAGTACCAAGCTTGAGAGGCTTTCTCTAGACCATATAAGGCATTTTTTAGCCTGCATACATGAGACTCTCTCTCATGGATCTCAAATCCATGTGGTTACTTTGAATATACCTCCTCCTATAGAAGACCATTAAGGAAAGTTGTCTTCGCATCCATCTGATGAATCCTCCAAACCATCTCTTCCACAATGGAGATCACTGCTCTGATCGGAAGAAAATCTAGCAATCGGCATAAAGGCCTCATCATAATCAACTCCATCTACCTATGAGAACCCACATGCTACAAATCAAGCTTTGTACATTTTGATGTGATCATCTGCAACATGCTTGATTTTATAAAGCCACTTTGAAGTCAAAAATAACTCCCCCTTTGGTCTCGAAACCCCTTCCCACACATCATTCTTCATGATAGAATTGTACTATTACATCACGGCATCTCTCCAAACCTGATGTGCGGATGCCTCCTCATAAGTAGCATGCTCGAACTCACACAAGGTGTCGTCTGTGCCAAATAGCTGGAAAATATCTTAGGTGCCCTACTCTCTCTGGCCTCCCTCTTAGGTGGCCCCACAGACTCCTTTGCTTCCTTCAAAAGATCCTTAAGCCAACTTGGCTTTCTCTTCTTGGAAGTAGCATCTTGTGGCAGACCCTCCTCTACATCCTCATCGGAAGAATGTCTCCCTGAAGAATTACTTGTGGTCTGAAATGATGTACCTAGTGAACATGAACCTGAACCATGTGTACCTTAAACACATGAAGGTGAAACCTGTGAACCTATGATATGTGAACCTATCCTAGTATCAGAAGTCCCTGTAGACTGTCCCTAAAGATGATGAACTTGCAACCTGTGACCCAGTCACCTCTGAGACCTGTGACCATGTGCCCTGAATCGCTGAACTCTGTGATTTTGTCAGATGTTGAGTAGTCATCTACTGTTGCTCCTCCCCTTACACTCAAGACTTTCAAAAGGCATTCTCCTCCTCAAATATCACCTCCATCCTCACCACAACTTTCCTATGTATAGGAAGGTATATGCAGAAAGCCTTCGAAACCTCATCATAGCCAACAAAAGTTCCGCTCTTCAGTAGCCTCCAACTTTGTCCTCTTCTCAAAAGGGACATGGGAGTATGTAGGGCATCCAAAAATATGAAAGTGGCATATCTCAAGCTTCTTCCTAGTGAACATATCCTCAGTATTTTTGCACCCCAAGGCACGATGCGGACTTCTATTCTATACAAAAACAGTTGTACTACAGGCCTCAGCCCATAGAAAGAAAGGAAGACTCTAATCATGCAGCATGGCTCTAAATGCACCCACTATGGCGCAGTTCTTCCTTTTAGCCACTCCTTTCTGTTGTGGGGTGTAGGGAACTGTCAACTTCCTCCTAATTCCCTCCTATTTACAAAACTCATCGAATGCATTGGCAGTATACTCACCCCCTATATCTTCTTTCCTGTATGGTTTCCATAAGAGCTTTGAACTATTGAAACTGAAACAAGACCTCCTCTAACTTCTTGTTTCTTAGAAAGTATATCCAAGTCTTCTTAGAAAAGTCATCGATGAATGTAATGTAGTACTCAAAACCTGTCAATGAGGCAGAAGACATGGGACTACATAAGTCGGAATGAATTGAATCAAGCACTTCCTCTGACCTGCTATCACTGCTCGAAAAATAACTCTTGGTGTACTTTCCCAAAGCACACCCTTTGCATACACCACTATGCTCTGTGCTGAAATCTGGCAAACATGTGATCATGTCTCTCGGCATCCTCAAAGTTAAATGATGAAGGTGTCCATCCTTATGTTCCATAACTCACACAACTCACTACTACTCTGTGTGTGCTCCAGTGCATAATGTGGTGGGAAGAGAAGCTTGTACAATTTCCTGCATCTAACTCCAATTGCATATGAAGCAGATGGACCATTTGCTTTGAGAAATATGTAAACTTTCTCATCTAGGACATATACCCTAAGGCCTTTGTCCTCAATCGTGGAAACTAAAACAAGATTATTTTTTAGCTGAAGGACATACAAGACATCCCTTAATAACATGGGCTCCATGGGCTCCCTGTCAAAGCAGACTGTCCCACGCCCAACTACTCTCACCACTGTATCATCACCCAATACAACCTCTAACTCCAAGTCTATCTCTGAAATATCTGTGAATATGTCTCGAAAACCTATCATCCCAAAGACGATCACATGCAGGCATATGCTCACGAGCAACAAAAAACTCAACAAAAATAGATCGTGGCTTTGTCATGTCATTCAGTGTTGTGCAAACCAACTCTGCATCCAACACCCTCTCTCCCACTGATCCAATCTCATCTCGAACCTGTGTAATCTTGGTAAGATAAGAGACCATGTTCCCCCCCTTGTTCATCCTATTTCTCTTCAGTTTCTCACTTAACACCATTTTCTAGTTTTCATTCGAACTTTTGTAAAGGCTTGTCAAAGCAATCCACATCTGATGAACATAGTCTTTCCCAGAATTATGTGGTATGATATGGTATTTAATGGAATCTAGTATGATTCTTTTTTCTTTTATGTCATGTTTATCAAATGCGGCCTTATCAGTTGCAACTGCAAGAACAATGACAAGATGTGCAGCAGTACTATTCACTATGTCCCATAGTTCATTTTCCTGCAATATCAAGAAAATTCTAGCCTTCCATGGGATAAAATTAATTGCCCCATCCAACATGTCCTTTAGCCTAAGTCCGGTAGCCATCACTACAGATAAGTCCAAAAACTTGTTTCTTCTAAAAACCATGTTTTCCCTTATTTCTCCAAGTCTGAAAATTATTTCTCTATGTAATTTTCAGCCTACAACAATGCTCTGATACCATGAAAACTTTTATTACCCCAACCTGGTTTTAGTTTCAGTCACTACATATGGTTTAATGCCCAAACCCCATCATGCATGTGTAAATTTACCTTTAATATTCAACTAGGGATAAATAGTGCATGCAAAATATCAACTGATAACCACACATGAATATATTTTACAGTATGCAGCAGAATATAAAATTGAGAAATAACTCACAACATCACATCACAATATTGACACTATTATTTTGGGTATGGAAACCCCCGAAAAAACTCAACATGGGAAAACTAGTGCAGTAGTCAGATATAGATTTTATTATGAAAAAATATGGAACTTTTACAATCACTGCAAATTCACTCAAACCTGGCAAATGCAGTACCTAGCAGAATCATTGAGAAAATCCCAGCTAAACCTCAACACCCTCCTGTGTGAGTGTATGGCCCAACTGTACGAAGCTCGATGATCCTGTTGCTCACTCCTCCATCTTCTCAACTAAATCCTACATCTGACTTTCTCTCCATGTCTGTATCATGTCTCTATCAGAATACAAGTGTGTGTGTTCTTTCCACCAATTGATCTCTCTTTTATAACTTTAGGTAAAACGAAAACCCTAATTTCATTTTCACTTTAACTAGTGGTAAAGAAAAAACCATAATTTCACTTTCACTTTAACTAGTGGTTCACTAAAGTTAATTTAGATCAATTTAATTTAGTTTCCAAAGTAAACTTAGGAAAAGTAAATTAAATACAACTGGTTTCATAATTTAATTCTTTTGCATGCAAGAACACATGCATGCAAGAAGAATTTCCTTGTTGCTAGTAGTTTAACACTCCCTCTCAACGAGGAAGAGATTCAGTAGCAACCCCAACTTATCCCTGAACTTCACAAAAATTTGTCTGCAAGTGCCTTGGTGAAAATGTTCGCCACCTACTCATCTGTCTGTATGTACTCCAACTGAATGGTTCCCCTCTGAACACAATCTCTCAAGAAGTGGTATCTGATGTCTATGTGTTTTCTCCGGTCATGGAACACTAGATTCTCAGATAGCCTGATGCCACTTTGATTGTCACAGTAAACTACTATAGCCTCTAGCTCACACTTGAACAACCCTACAAGTAACTTCCTCAACCACATACCCTCACAAGCATCCATGCCGGCTGCCATATACTCAGCCTCTGCCGAGCTCAATGCAATTGACTTCTGCTTCTTGTTGAACCAAGAGACAACCCCTGATCCAATGATGAAACAGAAACTTGAAGTACTCTTCCAGTCCTCTACACATCCTTCTCAGTCAGCATCTATGAAACCTGCTAACTGTACACTCCCCCTACCCTCATAAACCAATTCATACTCCATTGTACCTCTAATGTAGCGAAGTATGTGCTTCGCAGGCATCCAATGCACTCTCTGAGGGTCCACCATGAATTGACTCAAAGAGTTGTCTGCAAAGCTGATGTCTAGTCGATTGTTGGCTAGATACATAAGCGATTCGATAAGCTGAAGATACAAGGTAGGATCAAATTCGTCTGATCCTGATGCATCAGTCTTCCTCTAGTTGGAAACTAGAGGTATGGCCATAGGCCTGCAGTCCTCCATACTAAATCTCTTCAGGATCTCTACGACATACTTTCGTTGTCCAATGAAGAAGAATCCATCTCTCTGCCAAACCTCCAAGCCCAAAAAATAATGCATCCTCCCAAGGTCTTTCATCTCAAACTCTACTACAAAGTTGGACTTCCAGTCTCCAATCAGCCTCTCATCTCCTGTCAAAAAGAGATCATCCACATATAAGACCAATATGAGAGGCACCTCACTTGTTAAGAAGTACAGGTTATGGTCAACCTCACTCTTCTGAAATCCCATCTCCCATAGATAGTTGTCAATCCCGAAGTACCATGCTCGAGGTGCATGCTTGAGCCCATAAAGAGCTTAATGAATTCTACATACATGTGTCTCCATGTTCTCCACATAAAACCTCTCTGGCTGCTCAATGTACACCTTCTCCTCTATCACACGGTTGAGGAATGCAGTCTTGACATCCATCTCATGGACACGCCAACCCATCTCAGCTGCTAGTGAGATAATGGTCTAAATGGAAGAATACCTGGAAACATGGGAGAAGGTCTCCTCATAATCAATACCCTCCTTCTGTGAAAACCCCTTTGCCATGAAGCACGCCTTGTACTTCTCCACTCTTTTGTCTGTTGCATCCTTCACCTTATAGATCCATTTGGATCCCACCACCTTTTTCCCTTGTGGCCTTGGCACAACCTCCCATACCTGGTTTTTCATAATGGAGTCATACTCCTCAACCATATATTCTTACCACATATCATGTTGTGCAGCCTCCCCGAAACTGGAAGGTTCAGAGTTAATCAAATCTTTCATTAGTGCCATATAACTAAGCCTCTCTGGTGGTACACTCCATCTAAAAGATGTCTGTGGAGGATCTACCTGCCTGAAATCCTGCACTGTGGATCTAAAGCACTTAGTCCTTGTCTTAGCGTCAACCTATTGCAGCTGCTGGATATCCATCTCCTGTTGTAGCTCATCCTTCAAGTCAATGACTGAAGGATCCTATCCACCTGACTCCCTCTTACCACTAGAACTTATGCTCTGTGTCTATACCTGTACTTATACATCTAGCTCCTCCAACTTGACTCACGACTCCTGTGCTGGATGTTGCTCTATTGGTAAGTTCAGAGATCTCCGCAAGGACCTGTCCTCATCAAACTAGACATCCCTGCTCACAATGATCCTCCTGCGAGAAGGAATGTAAACTCTATATGCCTTCCAAATCTCATTGTCACCAACAAGTAACCCCTTCTCTCCAGAAGGGTCCAGCTTCTTCCTATTTTCAGCATGAACATGAAAATAACAGACACTGCCAAATATTGGAATGTGACTCACATCTGGCCTGGTGCCTATGAAGACCTCCTCCAGTTTCTTCCTCCCCAAGGCTGTGTGGGGACACCTGTTCTGAATGTACACTGCAATCCTGTATGCCTCAGCCCAAAGGAATAGTGGTAATCACTGATCAAATAACATGGCCTTGGCTACTCCAACCATAGTCATTTTCTTCCGCTCTGCCATGCCATTCTGATGTGGGGTATGGGGCACAGTGTGCTCCTTCTTGATCCCCTCAGCCAAACAATACTCCATGAACTCATTGGAAGTGTACTCACCCCCATTTTCTGTCCTCAACACCCAAATATTATTTCTTGTTTGGTTCTCCACAAGAGTCTTGAACTCTCAAAACCTCTCAAAGACCTCTGACTTGAACTTCATGAAATAGATCCAGGTTTTCCTGGAATCGTCATCAATTAAGGTTCATCAATTAAGGTTATGTAGTAACTGTAACCACTAAATGAATGGACACTCATAGGTCCGCATACATTCGAATGCACCAAGTCCAAGGGCTCCTTAGACTTGTGCTCACTCTGTGGGAAAGGATTCCTGATGTTCTTCCCCAAAGCACAACCCTTGCAGTGGTTATGCTTTTCCTCCTGTACCTGAGGAACTTGAATGACTACCTGTCTCAAATGCTTCAGTGCTCTATGGTGTAAGTGTGCCATCCTCCTATGCCACAACTCACCCTGACTGCTGTTGACTAGAGCCTTTGTAGGCTCAAAGTGTAATCTGTACACTTTCTCGCTCCTTCTACCAATCACCCGATCCAAGCTCTTATTTGACCCCTTGGGCCTGGTATACACTCTATGGTCACAAAACTTCAGCTGATATCCCTTGTCCTCCAGAGTGAAGAATGATATAAGGTTCTTGGTCAGTCCCGAAACATATAACACATCAACAAAACTGAGGGGTTTTCTAGACTCCCTCTCAAATGAAACAGTGCCAACTCCCTGCTCCTAATACCGTGCATCATCACCCAACTCAACGTGGATCCCTGTTCCACCCTCCTGCAAGTCTTTGGAGAATCTCTTATGTCCAGTCATGTGACTAGATGCTCTAATGTCAATGTACCATATGTTGCTCCCTGTGGTGCTTTCCATGCAAGCTATCAAACAAAAATCCTCATCGAAGTTCCTGCTGAACTCATCCACGTCTACAGATCCATCCAACTGAGTGTTACTCTTCTTTTTCATGTCTGGGCACTGGGAGGCAAAGTGTCTCTGCTTATGGTAGATAAAACACTTGACCTTTGACACATCAAGGTTCTTCTTACCATCCTTCTTCCTCTTTTCCTTCCCCTTGCTCTTCCTTGTAAGAGCTAGAGCCTCCTCATCCACAATCTTTGGGGCACTACTGGATGAGCCTGATCCTTGACCCATGTGGGTCTCCTCCTGCATAAAGTCATCTCATAGTCTCTGCCAATCAGGTAGATTCTCCCTAGCCACAACACCTTTGACAAAGGTGTCCCATGGCTTAGAGAACCCATTGAGGGCTATCCGAACTAGCTCCTCATCATCAGTTTTAGGGACAACGGCTCCAAACTCATCCCTTATTTGTGTGAGCCTCGTGAGATAAGGCACCACTCCTTCTCCCTTGGTAATCTTGGTATTGCGCATCCTCTCTTACAACACCATCCTCTAGTTCTCGTTCTTTCTCTGGTACAGACTTTCCAAATCCTTCCACATCTCCAATGCGGTCTTCTTACCAAAAAGGTGAGGGACTATATGGTCCTTCACTCCATCCATGATAATCAACATGGCTCTGGAATCAATCTTCTTCCAGGCTATCAGATCTGTCGGATCTGTGGGTGCAAATTTTGTGGAGTCAATGTGCTCCTCAGCATCGCTGATGTCCAGGATCCTTGTGATCCTCTCTTTCAATGTAGGAAAATTCTGAGCACCCTGGAGTCTATCCTCAAGTCTCAACTGCATGGCCATAGTGAAGTGTACCTTTCAAACCCTAGATCTGGAAGTATAGGTTTGTGTCTTCCTATATATATACCCCTGATCTATCAATGTTGCTGCAAATCTCTCAGCTTTAGCTCACCAGAGCTCTGATACCATGTAAATTTTCCTTTAATATTCAACTAGGGCTAAACAATACATGCAAAATATCAACTGATAACCACAAATGGATATCTTTTACAGTATGCAGCAGATTATAAAACTAAAAAATAACTCACAACATCACATCACAATATTGACACTATTATTTTTGGTATGGAAACCCCTAGAAAAACCCAAGATGGGAAAACCAGTGCAGCAGTCAAATATAGATTATATTATGAAAAAATATGGAACTTTTACAATCACTACAAATTCACCCAAACCTGGTGAATGCAGTACTTGACGAAATCACTGGGCAAATCTCAGCTAAATCTCAACACCCTCCTGTGTGAGTGTATGGCCCAGTTGTACGAAGCTCGATGATCCTGCTGCTCGTTCCTCTGTCTTATCAGCTAAATCCTCTGTCTGACTTTCTCTCCCTGTCTGTATCTTGTCTCTGTCAGAATACAAGTGTGTGCGTTCGCTCCACTAATTGATCTCTCTTTTATAACTTTAGGTAAAGCGAAAACCCTAATTTCATTTTCACTTTAACTAGTGGTAAAGCAAAAACCATAATTTCACTTTCACTTTAACTAGTGGTAAAGCAAAAACCATAATCTCACTTTCACTTTAACTAGTGGTTCACTAAAGTTAATTTAGATCACTTTAATTTATTTTCCAAAGTAAAATTAGGAAAAGTAAATTAAATACAACTGGTTTCCTAATTTAAGTCTTCTAGATGCAAGAACACATCCATGCAGAAAGACCTTCCTTGTTGCTACTAGTTTAACAACATGTTCATATAAAAATTAAAATTTTTAACTTGAAACATAAAACACGTGAGATATTTTTCAACTTTTCAACTCAAAAATTTTTATGAAAACCTTAGTTTTCTGACCCAGAAAATATTTTAGTCAACACATGTGAAAACTTAAGATTCGTATTTTTTACTAAAATGGTCCAGAAAAACCCTGAATGGAAACCCTGCTCTTCTAAGAGAGATTTTATTTTCAGGCAAATTTATATATAAATTACAATGGTACTTATCTCCCTTTTTCTTCCTCAAAAAACGTGTCGGAATCACTCTGAATCACCCTGAAAATTGTTGTATGGATTCCCAAAAATTCCATCATGTACGACCTCCACACGTGTGAATGTTCTATCACTTTTTCCTGCTATACGAACCTCTAAATCCGTGCTGATAGCTACAGAAAAATATACCTCAAAATCCATGCCTAATTGTCTTGGAAATCGTGTTGTACAGAAGTATGCGGTCACTATTGTATGGCCTATCCTCCTCGAAACTCTTGATGTTGTACGGTACGGTACAATACAGTCTTGAAATTTGTGCCTATTGAAATAAATTCCTTGGGAAGCATGCCAAAAATTTTCTCTTCTTCCTTCTTGGAATTTGTGCAAACTTTTCTCTCTCTCAATTTCTGGAAATGAATTGTCTTCAAACCCTTCTATCCTTTTATTCTCTTGTTCTCTTCTCTTAAAAAATTATCTCTTTGGAATATGAACAGTGAATTAGATTTGCCTTTTGTAATCCTTTTTGTTTAAGTAACTTTTATCCAAAATTCAATGGCTTAGATTAAAAAACAACTAAATGAGATCTAGGCCTCATTTCATTTTCTCATTGAAATTTACTTTTAAAATATTAAATCAGAATTTAATGCACACCCACCTTTTAATTCTCATAAAGTCACTTTAAAATCATTAATGACTCAAAGTCACTTTAAAAGTCACTTTATTAAATAAAGTCATTCTCACTTTTAAAATAATTTAGGGATCACATTTAAAGTGTCCTTGTACACCTCAAGGCATGAATGGATGAACACTTCCTCGGTAAAATTTCAACACTAATAAATTATAAGGTTTAGTTATCAATTCAAAGCATGGGTTGTCCTAATTAAGAATATATCCACAAAAGTTTGTGGCCCATTTGATATCACATGACCTAATCCTGCAGGGGAAACACAAACATGAAGGGTCTTGATAAATGATAAGGTTGAGTTAGCGATTCAAAGCATCGATTGTCCTCACTAAGAATAGATCCACAATCTATTAATCAATGAATGTTTTCTTGGCTTCTTGTTGCAAGAAATTCCAGTGCTAAGTATTGAGGGAATAAAATAGGGCATGAGTACACATGCCTCTCCCCGTTGAATGAAGGGGTTTCCTACACACACATACTCAGAGCCGCCAACTCGTCTCTAACCTAAGTTATCTAAGTAAGGAAAGTGGTCATTCCCTTATCCTTGACCATCTTGATGATTTTCAGTTTCTCACGAAGCACCATCTCTGTTTTCTCATTCGATATCTGGTATAGCTTCGTCAGACTATCCCACATCTCATACATGTTTTCCTTCCTGGAGATGTGTGGAATGGCGTGATTCTTGATTACATCAAGGACAATCCTTTGAGACTTAATGTTCTTCTTTTCATCTGGGGCCTTTTCTACAGCATCCTTTTTATAGGGCTTTGTGTATGTGCTCTCCACAATGTCCAATAATTCACTTTCCTTCATATGAAAGACATCCTTGGCCTTCCATGCACTGAAGTTCAAGGCCCCATCCAACTGATTATCCACACGTAAATTGCTCGCCATCTCTCTATTCAACTAAATCTGAACAACTCTAACTCAATGAGCAAAGAAATCACTGATCTGGCCCTTACACAATGTGAAAAGCTCTGTGTCATATCTCTCCACCAACTATCAAAAGTGATAGATTTGGCCTCCACCAACTCGTATATAAACTATGCTCTTCACATCTAGATAGATTTGGTCTCTATCCAACTAATACCAGCTATATCTATCCTAGATCTAGACTCCAACTACTCAAATCTAATGCATATGATCTCTACAGTCACATATTTGAATCCTCCTCTTTAGATCTGATAGATTTGGTCACCCTCTCCTACAGTCACTCAATAGCTTCAATTTCAATTCCATAGGTGTGGCCATGGCCTTGCAGTCCATCATCCCGAACCTCTTCAGGATCTCCACTGCGTACTTTCCTTATCCAAGGAAGATTCCATCCATACTCTGCCACACCTCCATGCCTAGAAAGCAGTGCATCATACCCAATTCCTTCATCTCGAACTCAACAACAAGTCTCCTTCATGCATCTTTAATGAGTTCCTCTTTTCCTGTCAAGAATAGGTCATCGACATATAACATGAGCATCATTGGTATTCCACCTTCAACCTTGAAGTAAACGTTGGAATCCACTTTACTCTCAATAAATCCTAGAGCCATCAATAAGCTGTCCATCTTGTTGTACCATGTCGAACCTCGAGATCTTCTGCAGTCACTCCCTCTGAAGCAGAGCATCATTCTCCATCTGCCTTTCGTACTATATGTATTGAAACATTCTATAATGGAGTGGCAAGTAGCTTCCTCTTCAATTAATATTCTATGTATCCATCTAGGGACACTGGATACCAAGATCCTCTATCTTGACTTTGTTGAAAAGTTCTTCTCGCACCCATTTGTGAGCTTGTACAATGCCTTCTTTAATTTGCACACATGAGTCTTCCTGTCATGTGTCTCAACTCTCGGTGGTTTCTCTACCTATACTTGACTCACCACTAGTGAAAATGTAGTTTATGCCTTCTCTCTGTGAGAATCCTCATGCTACAAATATTGCCTTGTATCCCATGATGTTTCCATCTACTGCATGTTGTATCTTGTAGATCCATATGCAAGACACTACGAACTTCCCTTCAGGTCTTGACACCGCATCCTAGTCATCATTCTTATTGAACCGATACTCTTTAATCATAGTCTCCTTCCCTTTCTTATTGTCTACTTCTTCATAGCTGGAAGGCTCTACATCAATGTTGTCGCTAAACAGTGTCACATAACTAGAGTGTGTTTGAGGCCTCTTTCTTTCTTTGGAAGTATCATCATACTATTCTTCATCTTGGATTATTTCTCATGCCCAAGGTGGTCTTCATCTATCGAGGTGGATCTACCATTCTCTTTATATTCTTCTGAAGCTCTTTCTTTTGCTATGGTGTCTTTGACCTAGGAAGCTTCAGGTTCCTCTTCTGAAATGTCGTTACTTGTTCTTTGGAATGATCTATGTCAAGTTCATTTGCATGATTAGATACATATCATAATTTCCAAAACATATTAATAGCAATAAATATATGTCACATAGCCATGCGACTGTTTTAGCCAATGCTACAACATTCATCCATATCATGTATACACAAAATAACTTCTAGATGCATTCTACCCTAATGTTATTAAGAGTGTGTACTACTCCTAATATTCCAACAAAGAGGTTTCAATCTAGATAAGCAGTAATGGAATGTAGTACAACATCATTGACTTCTTACCCATCATGTGCAATTCAATAGTATAAATACAAATACTCAAACATGCATAACATGTCAACCGAATATAAACAAATGCATAACCAAACAATATCATGAATTGACAATTGAATACTTATCTTTATTTGTTTTGTGGGTAGACTCCTTCTTGAGCCTTCAGCTTCACCATCTTCTTCATTCATAACAGCATCATTTCTTATCCAAATGCTAAGATGGATAAGAGGTTCTTCAAGAATTGATCCCTCCGTATTCCTCATCGCTTGAGGGCTATTCTTTGAATCATGAGAGCTTGGTCTTCAGTTGCTCCCATATTCTCCTCTTATTATAAGTTGATCTTATTCTTGTGTGCACTCTTCCTAGAGTCTGCTGAAGGTAATCACTTCCTTCTTACACACATTCCTCGAATGAGTGAAGCCCATGATATTGGGAGGCCATTCAAGGTGGTTATAACAATATATTATTCTTCTTCGATTGTTTTTTCATAGCATCGAATACTTCCTTTTGGTGTCTTCAAGGATGACACATGAGGGATGAGATGATCTTTAATAGAATCTGCAATGGTTCTCTTGGCTCTAGCCTTGGCCTCATCTCCCTCTGGCTCTTAGAACTTCCTTACTGAAATACTGATCCAAGTCAATTTCTTCAAGGATCACGGAGTCCTATACTTCCATACTCAGAAGTTGTCAGTTGCACCAAGCTTGTCATCAAGCTAGTGTGATTAGTCATTTTGAAATGAGAACCTCAAATGTAAATAGCAAAAATTTAGATCTTACTGATTTGAGGCATCTGTCCTGGTTCCAGAGCTGGTTGATCTAGGGTTTGTCAGAGAAACCCTAATTTTCAAAACTTGGGATTTCAAACTTTTGACTGGATAGAAATATGGGCCTTTTCAAAGCGAGTTTTTCAATTTACTCCTTTTCTAAAAATAGTGGAGGGAAGCTCCGGAACAAGAAGCCCTAGTTTTCCAATTTCTTTTGTAGAAATGACTGATATTGATTATGTTTTATATCCGAAGTTTCGAATACTTAAGGTTTGAAACTTCTCACTGTTATATATTGAGAAGTCTTCTTACCAACCCCACAGGTTAGAGAAGAAATGGATTGTCCAAGTGGGACTTATGCTGAGTTTCCCAAGGTGACTGTTTTGGGGCTGTTCAGCATAGCGAACTTGTACGGACTTCCACGTGTCATTGTTTCACATTCTGGGTCTAAAAGACATATCACGAAAACTAAAGTCTGTCCCTTACCTGGAATATCTTGCAAAATTTCGTTTGGACATTCCTAGCCCGAGATATAGCAAATCTCCCTAGGTCACCTTTTTATGATTGTATTCTGGAGGAGGATGGAACCCTGCTTTGGACGAACCATATCTCTTGAAGTATAGTGAATCTAAGGTTGAAACTTTTACATAGTGTACAGCACGAATTTCTATTCGGCTTGTAAAAAAATTAGCTTCTGAGCATTCTCTAATCTCGCGTTATACCGAAAGTGATAGGATTACTAAATTCAGTCTTCTAGGGTTTTCAAGCATGAAACCCTAATTTCCATTACCTGCCTTTTGCAGTTGTATTTTGGAAGTACAATGAAATTTATCTGATTCGAAAACAGATACCACCAATAAATGTGCCCTAGTGAGGTGAGTTAGCCTAGCCCTCCTTGCTTGATGATCTATGGAGAGAACACCTTCAACTAGGAAGCCATAGTTCCCGCAGCAGCACAGTGCCTTCTTTCAAAGAGGCTCTGATACCATGTTAGATTTTCTTAAGATCAGATTAGATTATCTAGGATCTTTATTTGAAATAATAACAAATACAGCAAAATGCATAAAATGTAAAAGATGCACAAGACACAAAGATTTTCATCAGGAAAACCATAAAGGAGAAAACCCTGTAGACTTCTTCAGAATAGCAAGATGATCAAAAATAGTAATAAGAAATGTTCAGTAGCTATCTTTCTCTCCTCCTATGGATGTCTCTCTCTCTCCAACGCCTTAGAGAGTGTGTGAGGTGTGTATAAATGAGGGAGAGCGCCTCCATATTTATTCCCTTTCAAGTCACTGACCAAATATAAAACTCAAGCCTACATGACATCTCACATGGGCCCACTTCTCCTAGAGAGACCACAATTACATATTACATGATGTTACACTAAGGACTATTGCCTCGACTTACAACGTAGGTTGTACCTCAAGGTCTAGACACAATTTAGACACCACGTAAAGGGGTAACACACATCTCCAATGGGGGTACAACAACATACAATAATAATATACATCAGAATATCTTCCGAAGTTACAAATACATCAACACTATAAACAACAATGCAATCACACAATTTTGACTCTGATATTTTACCCTGGAAACCCCAATGGGGAAAAACAAATTTTTGTGGGGCTTTCTTCTTTCTCAATCCCGATGCAAATAATATAGAAGAAGGCACAATGAGAGTTGTAGAAACCATAGTTACATATATCGCCGATATCGCGATATATCGCGAGTCGAAAGGGTCGGCGATACATCACCATGAAAAAATCACGACATTTTTCCGAGATTTTAAAATATCGCGACACATTAAAATATCGCGAGTCGATGAAATATATCACCCTGCTAGAAAAAAACACGTTTTTTTGCCATGAAGAGGCCGCGAACGGGTTTTTGGGGTTCATTTGCACTTTGCAACGTTGAGGAAGCGAACAACTCCTGTTTTGGGTGATTTTCTACAAGAGAGGAAGGGGAAAACGATCACGTTTCCATTGCCATCTAAATATATTCAGGTATGTATTCTTTCATTCTTTTTCTTTTTGCTTGAGATTTGTTGGTTAATGTAGATTTAGTGTAGGGTTTAGGTTTAGATTTAATGTAGGGTGTAGATTTGCCATTACAATCATAGCCCATAGGGTTTTATCCTTTTAGGTAGGCCACCCTCCATTTCTTTGAATGTTTTTAAAATTTTAAAGAAGAACATTTTAAAATTTATTCATTTTTGTTTTTTTGTTGTGGCATAGGTTTCATCTCCATTGGCATTATCCACTTCAAGTTTCAACTTTCAACTTTCAACTAAATAGTGACACAGTGCCAAAGCCATTGGATCCAATGTGAGTATGGGTAGCCAATTGACCCTAATAATCAGCAAAGGTTGAATTGCAAACTATGTGGGAAGGATGTTTGTGGTGGAATTAGCCGCCTGAAATAGCACCTTGCCAAACTTGTTGGGCATGAAGTGGATGTTTGTCCTGCTGTTACCCCAGAAGTGATGCGTATTGCAAACCAATCCATTCTTGACATGGCTAAGAAGAGGGACGAGAAGGAGGAATTCAGAAATGAACTTGTATCTAGAACACAGTCATGAACCATGGGAGCCACAAGTGACATGCATTCCTTCTCCTCATCTACACGACCCCCACATCCCACTTCGCCTTCTTCAACCTCACCTTATGTGGCATCGAATTCGAGGCAACCTTTTGTTCGAACCATGCTCAAACAAAGGGAGAAGGAAGAGGCAGATAGAGTTGTGAGAAAATGTTTTATATGGGGTGATGCGCCTTTCAACATCGCCAAAAACAACCCCTACTATCATGCCATGTTTCAAGCTGCTGGCACTGTTGGTCCAAATTATAGGCGGCTTTCCTATAATGATTTGAGAGGGAGACTCCTTGATGAGGAGAAGGTTGATTGCACCCAAAGATTAGATGAGCTCAGACAGTCATGGGAGGCCATCGGTTGCAATGTTATGTCATATGGATGGACTGATGGGAAGGGCAGATCCATTATCAATTTCTTGGTCAATTGTCCCAGGGGGACAATTTTTATCAAATCTGTCGATGCATCTCCCTATGTTAAAGATGCACACTTATTATGTGATTTTTTGGATAAGTTTATCCAAGAGATAGGTCCACAATATGTTGTCCAAGTCATTACAGACAACGCTACCAATTATGTTGCTACTAGGAGGATGCTTATGGAGAAGTATGCAAGCTTGTATTGGACTCCATGTGCCACCCATTGCATTGATTTGATGCTAGAGGACATGGAAAAACCTCCTTGGATCAAGGAAGTCATTGATTCGGCTCAGAGTGTGACAAAATATATATATACAATCATACATATGTTCTTTCACTCATGAGATGCTTCACGGGAAACAAGGAATTGATGCGTCCTACAATCACACGATTCACCACTTCCTTCATTTCTCTTCAGTCTATGCATAAGGTTATGATGGAGTGGCAGCGAATGTTTCTTTCTGATGAGTGGGCATCTTGTGTCTATAGCACCAAAGAATATGGGCAAGCCATTGCTCGAATGGTGCAATTTGATTTGACTTTTTGGGCAGGATTGGAGGAGGTATGTGCCATCAGTGAGCCTTTGGTAAAGGTTCTTCGTTTGGTTGATGGTGAAAAGCCTGCAATGGGCTACTTGTATGAGGCCATGGATAGGGCCAAGGAAGCTATCCATCACTACTATGAGGACAAGGGGGAGGTGGGACTCACAAGACGAGCTGAACTATGGAGTGTGATTGATGAACGATGGAATAATACTCTCCATCGTCCCATTCATGTAGCAGGGCTCTACCTCAACCATGCTTTATCTTATGCATGTGGCTTTCAGTTTGATGCTAAGGTCATGGATGGATTTCTCCAATGTGTTCAGAGTATGGTGTTAACTCCCTCTGAGCACGCAGAGATTTCTAGACAGATGGAGATCTATAGGATGTCAAGTGGCACTTTTGGCTATGACATCGCTTTCTAGGATAGAACCACAAGGATGTCGAGTACAATTTGTTTAAAACTTTCAAATTTTGATCTCTTAGATTCTTAATTAATTACCCTTTCATTTCTATGTTTTTTACTTGGTAAAGATTTAATACATTGTAATTTGTAATTTGAATTTTGTCTTACAGTTTACCTTCCTTGTTTTCTTTGTAGATGTGTGGTGGACTAACTATGGTCGCAGAGTCCCAAAGTTGCAAAAACTTGCCATTAGAGTGCTAAGTCAAAGTTGCAACTCATAAGGGTGTGAGCGCAATTGGAGTGTCTTTGAGAAGATACACTCCAAGAAGTGCAAAAGGTTAGAATTTTCAATTTAGAAATGTTAAAGTTTAAAGTTTAAAGTTTAAACTTAAATTTATAATCTTTACTTCTTTATAATTTTATTAATTTTAAATATAATTTATTACAATTTTTTATATAATTTATTATAATTTTGAATTTGAATTTATCATGATTTATCACCCCCTAACTATGGATATCATACTAATGCAGGTTACTTTCTCAGCGCCTTAATGACATGGTTTATGTCTACTACAATCTAAGGTTGCAGGTGAAACAAATTGAGAAAGTGCCCAATTCAGATGCCATTTCATTGGATGACATTGACACTACCAGTAAATGGAGGGTGGAGGCTGAGGATCTTGTGATGGACGAGGCACCTGAATGGTTGGAGGAAGAGGACGATGATGATGCAAATATGTTGGAGGAGGAGGGGGAAGAGGGGGATGTTGATGTTCCACTTCCAGAGGATGACTATGAGGACATTGAGGAGGAGGTTGATACTCATGTGCAGCGCCGATCAATTCCAATGCCACCACCTCCACAGAGTCATACAGTTGGGACTGGGAGGAGACAGCTCACATTCGCCTCCCCCTCATCCACAATATCTACTCGAGCAGTTGGAGGTTCTAGTTCCACTCCAAGCTCATCTGGACCACCTCCACGACCACCTACTACTTCTAGAGGAAAAGTAGTGCCCTTGACCCGTAAAAGGGGTAGATTGATTAGAGGATCATCCTCAGGGAGTTGATGACTTGATTCTTATTATTTATCATTGTACTATCATAATATGTTGGTGTCCTATGTCTAGACTCTATACACTATCTACATGCCTCATGAGTCATGATGATTCATCTCTTGAGAGACATTTATTTTGATCATTTGATGTGATTTTCTATCATTCTTCTATCATTCCATCAAGAACACATTTCAGTATTTTCAGTTTATACTATATAGTTTTGACATATTATGCATCTTATATATGAGTTGTATTTTAATATTTATGTGGAAATGTGTTTATTTGATGTTGTTGTTGCTTTAAATGTTAAAAAAATTGAAAAAAATGTGTATTTTTGTATTTTTTAATGCAAAACGACATTTGCCGATATTTCCGATATTTTCGCCGTTGATGCCAATAAGTTTCATTGTGGACCCCCGGCAATATATTCGCCGACGCGATATATGGAACTTAGGCAGAAACAACGAGTGAACCTGAAGGGATTGTTATCCAATAAGTTGCACCTATGGGATTTTCAAGTGAGCCACCAAGGATCGGAACAAATCAATTGTTCTTACTCAGTGCTTGGGAAAATCCATCGTTTCAACAGGGCTAGTTGTGGTCCATTTTTCGCATGTTCACACCCCGTCAGGGAATTGTAATAAATGGCATAGCATGATAGTTTCTTTTGTAAAAGGCTTGGCCTTCTTAGGACTTGGTAATCAATATCATCATCCTTAAGTGTTTTTTCCCTCATCGATTATGGGACGTTTTTTTTAACGGCATAATTTTTGAGTTTTTCACTCAAAACCCTCCAAACTCGGGATGGTGAAATCGGTGATTATCTCTTAAAAGGTTATTAAAGTCTAGGGTCTATGTATTATACCATGCTAGTCATAGTCCCAAAGTTTCATGGACATGCACTAAGACTTTCATAAGATTTTTCAATTCTTAGACTTTTAATAAAATCATCGATAAGATGTATTTTAATTGTAAAAGTTCAAAAGGTCATAAAATTGGGCCTAGGGAGCCAATTTGGTCATGCAGATGCTTGTTTTTTTACCCAAGTCCCCCACTTAACCCCTAAACCCACTTTTCCTAAGTTTTAAGTGATTATTTATCACTTAAGTAAAATTCTCTCCGAAAAAAAATGGAAAAAAGTGAATAAAAAATTAGAAAAAAGAAAAGTATGGAAAAAAAACACATCCTTAAATCAGTGGGAACTTGTTCCATACATGTTCCAGGTTAACTAAGGATGACGTTGGGGGTAGTTAGAGACCAAATCAAGATCAAATCGTCTTAATTCAATCAAATCCATGAGGGGGTGAATTTATCCTTAGAGGGGCACATTTATCCATGAAAAAACTCACCTCTTGTCGTATACGTGTCACAAAAAGAGGGGGGGTGACCTACCTTGTGAGAGGTGGCACCTACCACCTCTAGTTCACTCTAGTTTTCTCCCAATAATTTCAAAAAGATCCAACACTTGCTAAATTCTCTCCCGTTAGGGTTTGCTCTCATTTTTCCTATTTAAGTGAGACTTTCTTCCTCATTAGAACGAAGGCAGGGAACCTTTGCTTGTTGTAATGTTGATGTTATTTTGATTAACAAAGTTGAAGACTTTGGAGGTCTACCTTGTGTCATTGGATGAATGCTTGTGTTATGAGGTGATATTGTAAAGCTTTGATTTCCTTTGTTAAAATTGTTGATGGATCTAGCTTAGAGAGTTATTCTAAAACACACATAGTAAGCATTTACAGTTGTTAACTTGTTTACTTGTGCTTTGTTTTTAAAAGATAGGAGAGTAGCCAACTATACTCAATTGTATTGAGGTTCTTTTTTGTTTCTTGTTTTCAAACACACTAGATCTAATATTTTTTTGTGAAGGGGTTTTCTCATAGTTTAGCAGATCACAAAATCGAAGGAGGATTGGAACTCAGTTGTCTCTTCTCTTCTCTTGAACATTTTTACAAGACTAATTCTATTGTTGCAGGGTTTCCAAAATCATCATAGAAAGATCAAGCAAGGCTTGAAGTGTTCTGTCAATCTCTTCAAACCCCAAGTCTCCTTTCTTTTCAGTTATTTTGTTCCAAATGTGCTAATTAAGTAGACCTAGCTCTTTAAAGCTTTTTCATTCAAATCTACTTAAGTTAGCATGTTAGAACAGATAGATCTAGAAACACATTCAAAGCTTTATTATTTAACTAGATCTAGGCTTGTTGTTTTGGTATCTACACTTACAATTTTTTCTAAGTACCAAAAGTTTAAATACATTATTTATTTTTTGTGCATACCACCATCTTTTAATCATATTAGCTTGCTGGTTTTTAGTAGGTCAGAGGAAAAAGAGAGTGAGGTGTTGCCAAAAAATTAAGTTTTGGGCCATCCGGAGCACCCACAATCCATCTACCATCCCCTCCTTCATTCATTTTCTTCCCTAAGCAAGTTTATAAGTCTTTTTGACCCATTCTTCAAGGGTCAAAAGACGTTTCTTTTTCTTTTAAGTATTGTAAGTAATCATAAATAAAAAGCAAGTGGGATTACGACTCCCACAACCCCCTTCTCCCATTTGGGGGAAGTCTGTATCTGCCCATTGTCTGATTATTTACTTTTTCCAAGTCTTTAGATTAATTTAGTTTTGGTTTGATTATAACGCAATCAATCTTTATTTTCATTGTAAAACTAATCAGACATTGTTTTACCGAATTGCCCAAGAGAATCCATTCGATTGGGGGAAAGATTGTCTTTGTCATATGAAGTAGTGTAGTTTTATTATAACTTAGTTTCCTTTGAGGCATCATTGTTCTATTTTGGTTTTGAAAAGTGATACTAACCCGGCATTGATCTACCAAATTACCCAAAGAGTTTACTCGTTAGGGAAAAGATATTTCTTGTCGTAGTAATTAGTCTCACCGCTTTTACCTTTTGCGTCTTACAAATACCAAATTGGAATCAACAATTTTCCATTCTGGTATATGCTCTTGCCCATCACAGGTTTGCACTAAGCTTTGGGATAATCAAAAGTAGGAATGCGCACTAATTAATTTATCGCATTTAATTTATCAAACTCGCATTAATAAAAGTTACAACCCTTCAAACATTATGAAAATCAGGTGTAATGAACCTGAGGAACAATGGGCAAATTCTTCAGGGAAAGCGGGAACAACTAGAAAGAGACAGTGGGGTCTCGTTAGGCTACATCCTTGTTGGTGTGGAGTTGAACACCTCCCACCCCCACGACTCCATCTAGCCCACATTTTCTCGTGCGGGGCCACACTTCTTAGAATCTGGACATATTCCCAGTACCTCACGGTATATTGGAAATCTCTTTCCCCCTTAACTTAATTCATCCTTAATAACTTTAAAACTGACCAAGAACAAATTGCAAAACATTTTCCATTACATCAGCAGCAACTATTCGACTCTATTTTGACATTGGTTCATTTACAAATCTTCTTTGTTTTAAAGTCATTTAATATTGTGAATGTTGTATTATCTCATGTTGTTGAATTAAGCTTTATTTTTGCAATTTTTCTTGTTCCAGTATTTTCATTCAATAAAATCCTAACAAACTATCTAATCTGTAAACCATTAAAATCAAAAGAACCTTAGCAACTCTTTTTAGGGACTACCCCCCTTGGCTCCGTTAGGGGTGGCCTAAACGAAGGAGTCAGGATCAGGTGACAGCACCTGACTCGAGACTTGCCCCCAAGGACGCGCTTAGCAGCTTGAAGATTTCTGCTACACTAAATCCCTCCAAGTGTGTAAAAAGCAGCAACATTTTTTGGCGTTGTTGCTGGGAATAAATCTTTGTATTCTCTGGTTACAATTTTTTTCTTTCTTTTTTGTTTTTGCTTTCTTTGATGAATGTTTATATTAGTTCTTTATTTTTCATCTGGCAACTCCACTAACCTTTTTCTTTTGTTTAATTTGTTCCAAAGAAAAGCAAAAAAATATTTTTCGTGAGAAATTTTAAATGCATATTTTTTCTCACATGGCAACTCAGTTGAAGGGATAAAACCCTTGCTTCTCATATAAATTGTTGATTTTATTATGTGTAGAGATGAGTCCATGCAACACATTGAAAAAAATTAAAGCTCATTATTTGACAACTCCTCATGTTCAATATAAAGTCCATTCCATGGTTATAGCGAGTGCATGCTTCTGATGTCCAATATGGATGATGAAACGAAACAGTCTGGTGCTAAATTAGCCAATAGGTTCCATCCCATTTATTTTTCAGGCATTCTAGGTATTCCTAACAATGATTTTGACCCAAGTGATGTATTTAAATATACCTAAGACTTTCATGGAAATGGTGATTCAACCATCCTACACGTCACATCTATCATCGATGTTTTCGTTAAAGCTGGCATTTACCGTGAAGATCGCATAATGAAAATATTTGCTAGCACTTTAGATGGGGACGCGTTTGAATGGTTCTTTGAGGAGCTTCCTAGTAAAAGCATTACGTCCCTTTTACACTTCTTTGATATTTTGCTTAAATGGTGGTGTCATGATCATGGTGATATTAAAAAGATTATGGCTATGCTTCCCATTGAAGAGCTTCATAGCATATCAGTGATTCAGGACATTGTTGAATACCCTCCTCATGTTACATTAACAAAAAATATGGAAGACATGGAGTGTTCTCATGATTATTGCAGCGATGATGACCACATATGTATTCCAGGCCTACCTCAAGAATAAACCATTGCAGGGCCTTGTAAAGAAACCTATGATAAAGTCAATGTGGTGTATGATGACACTCGACTATATGGTGATGAAGGTTTGGAAAGCTTTACTCCGTGTAATATATTTGAAACCAAAACTATCGATGAGGATTTTGATGAGCATGAGGTGGACAAGTATAGCCAAGGACATGATGTTGTATCTCTCCTATCTAATAATGATGGGGATGATAACTATTGGGCCTTTATTGAAAATCCCATCCATGAGACTTTTGGAAATCTTGTTGAGAGTCCTATTTAGGATACGTCTAGAGAAGGGAGTGTTGATCTTGAGACATTGGGAAATCTTGGCATGGAAGAGGAGCATTCAGAATTTTCGTATGATCATTCAAAGTCGTATCATTCATAAACACACACAAGACAAGTATCAGTAATGAAGATTCGGTGAAGCAATGCAATGAAGAGTTGGATGAGATTAAATTAATTGAAGATCTATCTTAGCCATAGTCTTCACATACATATGTTCCTTATGATTTGGAGCAGTTTGGGGCTTACATACAGAGTTTATCAGTGGATAAGCCCTTTTGATGATTATGATGATTTGCCTCATCATGCAGATTTGTACATCACTCCTATCCAATCTTGGATAGAGGAAGCCTGCAAGAGGTCTTGTCAGTTTGGGAAGTAGTTCGATGACCTTCTCCATGATTATAATCTCTCGTCCAACCCTCCCATCTTGGAGTTTCATGCAGGTTTGCATTTTTTCAAAAATGTCTCCTTATGGCTGGTAACCAAAGATAAGGAAAAAAATATTAAAGTTGATCAAATGCTTAAATGGTTACATTGGATATTTGATTTTACTTAAAAGTTTATTTTGTCATGCGTAGAGTAGGAAAATAAGCTCCTTAAAGTGACCATTTACTTTGTGCATTTTCTTTCAATACTTGGAATAAAACTCTCTTTCATTTTTTAGTTTTTCGTTCATTTCAAAAAGCAACTTTTGGATCATTGGTTCTTTCCATAAAACTTGTGCTACTAAGGTTTTCTTGTCAAGCTAAAATGTTTTTACAATATATAAGAACCAAAAATTTCAGTGTTCTTATATGCTCTCCTTGCCTGGAGACCAGATCGAGCACATGTCCCACATTTAGAGCAAGATGTTATCCACTAAGTTGCACTTGAGGGATTTTTCAAGTGAGCCACCAAGGATTAGAACAAATCAATTGTTCTTACTCGGTGCTCGAGAAGTTCCATGGTTTCATCAGGACCAGTTGTGGTCCATTTTTGGCATGTTCACACCCCCTCAGGGGAATTGTAATAAATGACATAGCATGATGGTTTATTTTGTAAAAGGTTTGACCTTCTTATGACTTGGCCATCAAAGTCATCATCCTTGAGTGTTTTTTCCCTCGTCGATTATGTGACGTTCTTTTAAGTGGCATATAATTTTTGAGTTTTTCACTCAAAATCCTCCAAAACCAAGATGGTGAAATTGGTGATTATCTCTTAAAAGGTTATTAAATCCTAGGGTCTATGTATTATACCATGCTAGTCATAGTCCCAAAGTTTCATGGATATGCGCTAAGCCTTTCATGGGATTTTTTAATTTTCAGATTTTTAATAAAATCATCAATAAAATGTATTTTAATTGTTAAAGTTCAAAAGGTCATAAAATTGGGCCTCGGGAGACAATTCGGTCATGGAGATGCTCGTTTTTTACCCAAATCCTTCACTTAACCCCTAAACCCACTTTTCCTAAGTTTTAAGTGATTATTTATCACTTACATGAAATTCTCTCCAAAAAAGGCAAAAAGTGAATAAAAAATAAAAAATAAAAAAGTATGGAGATAAAACACATCCCTAAATCAGCGAGAACTTGTCCCAAACATGTTCCAGGTAAACTAAGGATGATGTTGGGGGTAGTTGGAGACCAAATCAATATCAAATCTGCTTGATTCAATCAAACCCGTGATGAGGTGAATTTCTTCTTATAGGGGCACATTTATCCATGTAAAAGCTCACCTCTTGTTGTATACGTGTCACAAAAAGAGAGGGGGTGACCTACCTTGTGAGAGGTGGCACTTGCCACCTCCAGTTCACTCTAGTTCACCCCCAATTATCTCAAAACTCCAACACTTCATAAATTCGCCCCCTTGGGGTTGGCTCTCATTTTTCCTATTTAAGTGAGGCTTTCTTCCTCATTAGAACGGAGGCAAGAAACCTCTGCTTGTTGTAAGGTTGATTCTATTTTGACTAATAAAGCTGAAGACTTTGGAGGTCTACCTTGTGCCATTGGATTAATGCTTGTGTTATGAGGTGATATTGTAAAGCTTTCATTTCTTTTGTTAAAATTATTGATGGATCTAACTTATAGGGTTATTCTAAAACACATAAGGTAAGCATTTACAGTTGTTAACTTGTTTACTTATGTTTTGATTTTAAGAGATATGAAAGTAGGATTGGAACTTGTATACTCAGTTGTATTGAGGCTTTTTTTTGTTTCTTGTTTTTAAACACACTAGATCTAATATTTTTTGTGCAAGGGTTTTCTCATAGTTTTGTAGATCACAAATTCGAAGGAGGATTGGAGCTCAGCTGTCTCTTCTCTTCTCTTTGGCATTTTTACAAGACTAATTCTATTGTTGCAGCGTTTCCAAAGTCATCATAGAAACATCAAGCAAGGGTTGAAGTGTTTTGTAATATCTTCAAACCCCAATTCTTCTTTCTTTTCGATTACTTTGTTCCAAATGTGCTAATTAAGTAGATCTAGCTCTTTAAAACTTGTTCATTAAAATCTACTAATGTTAGCATGCTAGAATAGATATATCTAGAAACATGTTCAAAGCTTCATTATTTGACTAGATCTAGGCTTGTTGTTTTGGTATCTACACTTAAAAATTTTCCAAAATTTTTCGTAGTACAAAAACTTAAAATTTTTTATTTGTTTTTTGTGCATACCAGCGTCTTTTAATCATATTAACTTGCTAGTTTTTAGCAGTTTGGAGGAAAAAGAGAGGGAGGTGCTGCCAAAAAATCAAGTTTTGAGCCATTCGGTGCACCCACGATCCATCTACCATCCCCCTCCTTCATTCATTTTCTTCCCTAAGCAAATTTGTAAGCCTTTTTTACCCATTCTTCAAGGGTCAAAAGGCATTTCTTTGTCTTTTAAGCATTGTAAGTAATCATAAATAAAAAGCAAGTGGGATTACGGCTCCCACAAGCCCCTTCCCCCATTTAGGGGAAGACTGTATCTGCCCATTGTGTGATTATTTACTTTTTGCAAGCGTTTAGATTAATTTAGTTTTAGTTTAATTATAACGCGATCAAGCTTTATTTTTACTTCATTGTAGAACTTATCCGACAATGTTTTACCGAATTACCCAAGAGAATCAATTCGATTGGGGAAAGGATTCTCTTTTCTGTAGGAAATAGTGTAGTTTTATTATAATTTATTTTCCTTTGAGGCATCATTTTTCTATTTTGGTTTTGAAAAATAATACTAACCCGACATTGATCTACCGAATTACCCAAAGAGCTTGCTCGTTGGGGAAAAGATATTATTTTCCGTAGTAATTAGTCTCACAACATTTACCATTCTCGTCTTACAAATAGCAAATTGGAATCAACAATTTGTCATTTTGATGTATGCTCTTGCCCATCGCAGGTCCGCCCTGAGCTTTGGGATAGTCAAAAGCAAAAATGCGCACTAATTAATTCCTCACATTTAATTTATCAAACTCACATTAATAAAAGTTACAACCCTTTAAACATTATGAAAATCCGATGTAACGAACATGAGGAACAGTGGGCAAATTATTCAAAGAAAGCAGGAACAACTAGAAAATGATTGTGGGGTCCCATTAAGCTACATCCTTGTTGGTGTAGTGTTGAACATCTCCCCCTTCCCCCCGACTCCATCTAGCCCACATTTCTCTGTGCGTAGCCACTCTTCTCAGAATCTAGACATATTCCCAATACCTCACGGTATATTGAGAATCGTTTTTTCCCCTTAACTTAATTCATCCTTAATAACTTTAAAACAAACCAAGAACAAATTGCAAAACATTTTCCATTACATCAGCAGCAACTATTCAACTCAATTTTGGCACTGGTTCATTTACAAATCTTATTTGTTTTAAAGACATTTCATATTATGAATTTTGTATTATCTCATGTTGTTGAATTAAGCTTTAGTTTTGCAATTTATCTTGTTCCAATATTTTCATTCAATAAACTCCTAACAAACTATCTAATCCGTAAACCATTAAAATCAAAATATCCTTGGTAACTCTTTTTAGGGACTACCCTCCTTGGCTCCGTTAGGAGTGGCCTAAACAGAGTCAGGATCATGTGACAGCACCTGACTCGAGACTTGCCCCAAAGAACGTACTTAGCAACTTGAGGATTTCTGCTACGCTAAATCCCCTCAGGTCCGCCAAAGGCAGCAACAGGGCCAAAACCCTAGATCTACAATAGTTGCGGCTGCTACACCTAGAAAATGTGCCCTTGGCAATACACCCTCGCGCCGGAACTCTAAACTCTGACTCTGTCAATCACTAGATCTTATACACTCGGTTTAACCTCAGAAGGTTGCTCCCTTTACCCTTCTACACTGCTCTGCTCTCCCCGAAAGATTATTTGTGTCCTCAATCACTGAAAACGTCCCTCAGTTGTACATTTGTGTCCTCTCTCCTTAAAGGCACGTTTCAGCTATCTACTCTCAGTTTGACTCTGACTGAACCCTGATGGCTTCTCCTCAATCATAGAAGAAGATCCCTCAGCTCTTTGGGCCCTCTCACCCTCTACACGTGTGACGTGTAGTTGCTCACGTCCCCAGCCGTTGTTGCTGATGTCTTTGTTGTTGTTTCTCTCCGGTCTCTAAAGAAACTTAGTGAGATCACTCTCTCACTACTCAGATGAAAAGAATCCTCAGCCTCTAAAGATATGTCCTCTCATTGCTCTCTGGAATGCGTCCCAGCTATCTCAAATGGTTCGCTCTCCTTGGTCAACTTACTCTTTTAGCCACTATGGTCTCCTAATACTCACAAAAGATAATGACTTCTCAATACTAAAAGTCTTTTTATAATCTTCCGGTGAAATTAAGTTTCCAAAACCCTAATTTCAATCTCATGCAAAAATCATGTTGTTGCATTAAAAATGTATGCATGCACTTTTGCATGCAACTGTACAAAAGTGACTTAACTCTCTACATGTCTCCATTGTTGAATCCATGACACTTGGGAGAGTATCACACTCTACTCACCTGCCTATGCTGATAGAAGTGTCTCCATGCTAGGCAGTCCACATGTAGGACATCCTGAATTACAAATCTCAAAAATTGTTTATGCCCTATTACATGAAAGTGGTATTTTATAATCATAATAGAATAACCAAGGAGTACAACACTGTAAAAAATAATGAGCTTACGTTTCAAAAAAAAACTCATGAACACACAGGGTTAATGCTTAATAACGATGTAGTTAGGTACACAAAATATAATATCAGTATGTCATAACAAATAGTCAAGGTGTTTCAAAAAAGAGGTATAATGACTATATAGACATGGCTCAGTCCATTTGTAACAATTAACCGTCATCAAGGCCAACACAAGGGTGGGGTGTCCGTTGTCACCTATAACCTAGAAGGACAAAAGGAAATGTGACTTGCTTGAGGTTTAGGAAAAATTGTTATTAGTGCACTAAGGCCTAACAATTCTAAAATACAAAGGGATTAAAAGGGATACCATGATTGGGACTCGATCGTTATGCTCTTATCTTTATATCACCAAATATTTCCATGAAAAAACCTCCATTTCTCCAAACTTTGCCATAGAACGCTCTCGGCCTTTAAAGAATTTGAGCAAATTGAGCTCTTCCGCTTTGTGAGAAGGCAAAACATGGATGCTAACACGCAAGCTAACTGCCTTGGAGATTATGGAGATCATGCTAACCATCAACAAATGTCTTGTCATGCACGTGCAAAGGGAGAAGAGGTTAAGGTTCTTTTGTAGCCCCAGTTCCCATATAAAACGGTCAGAAACTAGTTTTCTGATAGAAATTTTCTTTCTATTCTATTAATGGACGCATAAAGGGTCTTCTATTATTCAAATACAAATTCAAATTCATTCTTAAGATACACAATCATTATAAATAATAAGCTAAGAACAGCAATTGAATTTTAACAGCAATTCAATGTAATTGTTTAAGAATTTATTTCATCGTTAGTTTGAACATCATACAGAAATAACAATATACACTGATAGGCAATAAAAACTTATCTCTTTATACAGGCCTTGTTGATCTCTTGGAGGGCACTGGATCACTTGGACAGAGAGGTTCAATAATCACCTGTCAGGCTTAGCTCCACCTAGTCCTCATATACGTGGTAGCCCTTCATGTACTCAACATGATCAAAATCCCCTCACGAATATAGTAACCCCGAATCTCCACTCTCTTCCTCGTGAAATCCCCCAATGCCCCTCCAATACAACAAATCATTTTAAATAGTATACAAGTCCAATAACTGAAAAGTAATGACTCTTCATATATTTCTTTTTTTAATATAACTCATCATTTAACAATTTTTAAAATCTCTTTTACATCATTTTCTTTCCCTTTTCTCTTTTTATTTATTTATTTGGCACACGGAAAATTGGTACGTGACAAAAACTATATCCTGCATAAACCCATATGGTCTATACAATGGAGGCACTTCATGCTGCATGTGGGATTCCTTAAGGTGGTTATGAATTATTGAAGATCCTAATTGAATTAAATTTAGTGCTCGGTGAGAAAGGCAAGAAAGCAAGGTGGTCGTCATTGGTTCTAGGCATTCTTTTTTCTCGACAAGAAAGGCTTCCACCCAAAACAGAGAAAGAGATGGCCCATTAACAATGTCGCAATGAATGTTGTGTTGTGCAAGCTTAAGGAAATGCAGCAAGGGTTGAAGTGCAGCGGTGGTTGAAGAGTTTTGAACAGGAGGTTGTGAAGGCTCATTGCAGTGCAATGAATTCAACCATGTGATGGGATAGGTGGAAAGAAGGGCTTGAGCAACAAACTTAGGCAGTGAGTCGAGCTAGAGACTAGTGAGTAGTTGGGACAGCAAACCATATTCTTGAATTGAGGGAATGGGAGGCTGAAATAAGGTCCTTCATGCTGATTCACAAAGGAAGGCCGTTGGAGATGGCCTCTCTAACATCCCTGTGATCTCCGGTTGGTCGTATCATGGCTCAACCGCCCTCAGGAGGTAGTCTCATTGCCCCTTTCCAGTATTGCAAGCTCATCAAGGGACTCCTCCCTGTATATTAAGGAGTACACCTATCAAACCTTTAATAGATGGAACTGGAAAGGCAGGCCATGTTTTGTCTTAGCTGGTAAGACCTTTGTTTGGGAATCCACGCTGAGGCCAAATAATTCTCTAACTTTGTGTTACAATGGTTGTACAGTTGGGCTGCGATCTTTTCTAATATAAAAACTACCGGTTGTGAAAAAATAGAAGACAATCAACCATTCTCATATTTTCAAGTACTTCTATTTAAACATATATTTTCGAGGATTTACCTAATATTAGATAAAATGGAAGGGACCCACCTCATAAATGAGACATAACAAACCCCAAGTCTGCTAAATTGACAATATCAACATGGATGGATCTCACAAGCGTGGATCTCGTGATCTTAAACATTTTTGCAGCAACGGTTGCAGCAGAAAATACTAAATCTGCTTCCATGCAACAATATTAGAACCATCCTTCTCTTTGAAAGATGAAGCATCCCAACAAGGGATCCATTATCTGAACCCCAATTTAGAAATGGATCTGTAACAATGCCCTCCTGTCCTTTCGAGGTTGGAAGCTATAGTTAGAGATTACTTTTTTCTGCCACTAGATAAAAATTTGATTTTCTCTTTGTATTTGGCTAAGCATTCTTGAGAAAATCTACTAGCAAAACTGCCTTTATGTCCACATAATCTCGAAAAAAGCACTGATTTATTTTCTTCACTAGTGATTACTTTGAATGAATTGCAATAGTGCCAGTGTTAGTTGCTGGAAACTCAACAAAAACATGAATATACAAAATGATCTTTCTTTGTAACATATCGAGAAAGACTATCTGCAAGTCTGATCTTAGAAGTGGTATCATGCTTTGAACTTGGAACAAGTATTTGCGTTTTTCCTAAGGAGATCCTCTGCCCTGCAACAGTTGAATAAAACATGCCTGAAATTGCCGGAACAAAAATATCACTCTGGCTGCAGATATAGAAGTCCAAGGCCTTTTCAAATTGTGTTTTTCCTGAATAAAGAATTTGCCTTTCTTCATTAAAAGGCATACTATACTCCTGCAAACACAATCAAAGAACAAATTGGGCGTTTATCAATATTTCAAGTATTAAATGAAACATAAAAGGTAATCAGAAAGGCAATAAGCTCTGAACTATATCCAATCAAATATAATACTTCCCGAAGACAGATTAGCTACATGGGCAATTATAAACGTTGCTTATGGCACTTTGACCTACTTAGTGTTGTGTGGATTAATGTATGTTCTAGAAAGATTTCAATTAGTGCAGGAAATTATGAAAGACCATCCCCGCGTTCTAACCAATAATAATATCCTACTACCTATTCTTGAAAATCTTTAAAGAAGAATGAATAAGGAACCTAAGATCAAAGGTCAAGGGCCCTCAAATGCTAACAATCTAGGTGGACTTTTCTAAGTTTGTGCAGTAATCTCAAAAGTTAAAACCCCATCCAGTGGGCATCATTTTTCACTATTATTCAGTAACCTCTGAAGTATTAGAGTGGAGCAAAAGAGAGATTAAGAAACAGTAATTTTGACATAAATAACAAATAAAACAGTAGATTAATATGCCAAGTGATCAACAATTTTTCACAATTCTAGGTGTTGGATAGCCAAAGAATGTGTTGCTCAAGAAAAAGGATGACTGTCTAAACAAATCAACACCTGTGAAATAACATAGTCTATGAGGCTCATTATTCTCATCTTTTCGAAAATCATAATATTACCTCTCTAAATTGGGTTGAATTGAATAAGAAAGCAAATTGCCAATTCAAGCAATACAAGGAGCCAGAGATATCAAAGGGAAGACCGGCAAGACTAGCGTTTGTTGCTTTGTATGATGGTAGAACAAGATGTGAACCCAATTTTCTTCTCAATAAGTCTGAACATAAAAGCTCCCTGAAGAGGGCTTCACTCTTCAGTGAAGACATGTTGCTTTTGTTCAAAAGGTTAGTTGAAGGTGTAAAAATATAAAAGAAACCTACTCTAGCAATCAAGCCTATAGTAATAAATTGGTCTTGAAGCTAAATGAGTATGCCAAAATTTGACTGGTTTTTGGACGCCCCAAAAGAACCTGAAGATTGGATCTCCACAAACTAGAAAAGCCATAAGCTGGAATTGATAGAAGATGGTCTCTGTAAGCTACATCTGTCTGGCCTAATTTGCAGACTTAATGGTTTTTCACCTTAAATAGCTTCAAGGCAGCCTCTCCTTCAAAGAGATAGTAGAAGCCAAGGATCAAGGGAAAGGTGGAAAGAAGGGATTGAGCACTAGAGGAAAAGAACAAAATTATGGAAGAGGAAGGATTTTGGAAACTTTTACAATGAAGACGTGGATGAAAGAGATTAAGCTAGGAGTGAGCTTCTAAACTGTTCCAAATCTAACAACCATGTCACAAGGTAGAAATTTTATTAAGCAAATTTCCTCATATAAGCTAGAAGATCTTCAGCATAAAGAAAGGGAGATCATTGAGGCTGGAGGATTTTCAAAAAGAATTATCTCAAATGGCGTGAAATGTCACCAAAAAAGACTTCACCATATGATAGAAAATTCAGGAAAATTGTGCAAGATTCTAGGAATCATGAAAGAGTGCACTTCAGGCCAGTTTCCAAAAGGCAGAGGTTGAGTTATGACTCGAGAGGACAAGAGGTTGTTTCCTTTGTATTATATTTCTTTTACACCATTCACGTTGTGGCTTTTGGCATTGCCCAATAGATGGCTTGTAGAAGAAATAGAGATGGTGGGAGCGGGGCATTAAACTTTTTGTTGCCTGGGTTCAATTTACAAACTCTTTCAAGATGTGATGCTCCGAATTTGAAGTGTAATTTTGTGTTATATTGTTGAAATAATATAATCACTTTTCATTTTGGGGTAAAAAGGCTCATGAGCCCATAATATAATCTCACAAGTCAAAGTTTTCATCTTTTCCAAGTGTAGAAATTTGGATGAAGGGTATTAATAATAGGAATCAGAATTCTGAGCTGCATGGTATTAATATTTGAATTCAACAAATACATTTACAGTAGCAATCTAACATTTTAGAAGACCACATGTCAACAAGCTTGTACCTGTTGTTAACTGCATAAAATGGCTTTGATAGTCATAAAAAGGGGTAATTATTTTAAGAAGTGTACCTTTGTGTATACGTTTGGAAAAATCTCTCTTAATGGATCCAATGTTGCATCCCATCGAGACTGTGTCAAATAAATAGCAGTATCTGTTGGAAAGCCGAGCTCTTTCAAAAATTCTCCAACTTCTAAAGCAGTTACACACTTCTTGGTTTTGGATTTATTAGGTTCACTGGTACTGTTAGTGCAGCCCTTCCGCTGTAACAAATCGACCCGCAGATCCACAGCAATGAAGCGCCCTTCTGACATCTCACCTGCTTCTCGCATTCGGTTGACTATCCTACCACCAAGCTTAAGAAGCTGAGAATGAAATTTTACAGCTTTATACATCACTAGACACCGTAGTGCCTCAAGTTCAATATTCTCTCCTTCCTTTGCTTTCAAGTTAATGTTAGGAAAAAAACTGTCAAGAATAATTAGAGTTTTCTGGTTGAAAACTGGGCGAATATGTTCATCAATATAGTCATGAGTTACCCTGTAAGGAACACTTATTACTGTTGGAATTATAGAGCTCATATCATCTGGTATCCGCCCAACAACCCGCACAATGTTTTGAAGACTTGCAATGAAGTTGCCTGTATCATAAATCTTATCAAACTGTCTGCAAAACATAACCATTCATGTTAGCCTTGAATGTGCCAAGAGTCAGATTATTTGAGGAATCAAATAAGAAATAGAAAATCTCCTTATTCAGGAAACAAAGGTGAACTCCTGACTAAAGCATCTATCATATAACTAATATCAAATGGTAAATATCCTAATGTCCAAGAAAATGTCCTCTACAATAGTCAAAAGGCATCCTAGATAATGAAACCATATTATGAATAATCAGAGTAATAGAATAAAATATAGAAGCCTCAACATTATTTTCATTTTAAGCACACAATCATTTATTACTACATCACCAAAAACTAATGCCTATGTAATGGATTGTGGTTTCGAGTTAAAAAATTCTGCGTTTTATCTTGACAATGTTGAATGTAGAAAATATTTATCAATTGACAGCAATTTTTACCAAATATTATAGACCATCAAAACGAAGAAAAAAAAGTTCGTTGTATTTATTTTCAAGAACTGTAAACTTTGTCGAGTCGTAGAAAGATGTGGGCCCAATTCTCCCTTTCAAATACTCCAGAACCTCATAATATGAAAAACATTAAAATGTCAACAAAGAATTTATGAGATGTTGACTCAATTGAAAAATTAAATCCAATGAAAAAAAATTATCCATTAAAATGAAAACAGCATTGCATTTATTTTCAAGAATTGTCAAGTTTATTGAACCATAGCAAAATGTGGGCTCAGATCTCACTTCTGAACACCTCAGAACCTCATAATATCAGTGCAGGATGATAGGAAGAACATATTAAAGTCAAGAAAGAATTTATGAGATGTTGACACAATTGAGAAATGAAATCCAATAGAAAAAATTAAGAGAAGAGAAGAAAAGTTGAATATGAGAAAGCCAATATATACATGGGGAATCAAGATCATAGGACATCAAGAGTCAAGCAACATGGGTATTATGCTTGAAACTGTTTTGAGACATCTCAACATCCTCTATTATTGTAGGTGTGGCTTGGACCCTACAGTTGACATGCAACACACATTTTCCACACTTATAAATGTCCCCTCTACTTTTCACATTTCCCCAAAGTTTAAAGATAAATTATATTATGAGATGATCGAATCCAGTCTCTAGATAGTGATTATCTTCACTCCACTTGATTATTTTGTCTAAATTTATGTTAACCATGTTTGAATTATTGCATTTGTGTGCGTTGTTGTGTTTATGTATAGTTTTCTGTTTTTCTGATGATGAGAAGGATTAGGTGGTAGGCCCCATTTTTCATGTTCCTTCTTTGGTTTCTCCTCTCTTCTACAACAGGAGTTCAATTTACTTTGTTGTATTTCATAGTGATTGTATTCTTATAGCTGGTGTCTTATAAGGTTTACATTCTTTTTTTTATTGAATTAATCTTCATAAATTCTCTCAAATTTCAACCTGAGTCATTAGCATAGTGATACCCCGTCTCTAGGGTTTACTCCATTTGTCGTGGTTTTCATAAGTGGGATATGCTTTAGCATTATTTTTTCTATCGTTGTCAGTTCTCCTTTTTGAGTCACATTGACCTATTTTGATCATTTCCTTATATTTCTTATCTAACATTTCCTTTGTTAGATAAGATAGATAAGATAGCATAATTTTATTGATGTCAACAAATGACAAAGAATAAGTAAAATGGAATTGAAGATCCAACCAATTATTATAAACTATGGGAGTTCCAAGTGTTAACTTTTGGGGTTACTCCGAAAGTGTTTACACCATGTTTGGGCTCCTTTATGAGATTTGGAGTGCATGGTATATATGTTCAGCCCCCAGATGGTCTGAGATGGATTGCATCATGGGAGACGGTTTATCATGGATATCCACAGTTGAGATAGTTTGTTGAGTGGATTTGACCCCATGAGGGTGTTGGCTTGGGTTTCTTCCCTTAAGCATTGGAGATCTCTTGCTTGGATTGTGGATGTCCTTCATTGTGGCCACGTGGAGACTTCACCTAGTTGGAGAGTGCCCTCCATGGGATGAGGAGTGTTGTGCATCTTAGAGGAGAGCATTAGACCATAGTTGGCACATGTCAACCAAGATTCATGTTCAAAGGATTGGAGATGTCCTAAAGACGAATGGAACTTCAGTAGTGTTCTTGCAAGGTATAGCTCACCCAATGGAATACACTATTTTAGAGGATAAATGGAGTTCATGGAGACTCGTGAAGGAGTGGTGTGGACTTGCCTTGTATAGCTACATCACCTTGGAGCCATTATTGTGCATGACATCACCTTGGAGCATGACACATGGACTTGGAGTGTAGTGTCTCACTTGTGTTTCCCTACAAAGGGTTCATTGTAGGTTGCTTGTAAGGTATAAGGCCCACATTGTATAAATAGAGGAAGGAGGGGATCTTCTTACCTCTTATATAAATATAGGAAGGAGAGGATCTTCCATTTATTAACCATAGTGTTCATTCTTATTCACTTTTGTCAGGATTTCGTGATAAAACCCTAGGGTGGATTGGTGAAGAAGAAAATAGGAGGACATCTTACCTTGGAGGATGTGTTGGAGAGATTCTTGCATGCTAAAGCTCTTGGTTGCTGGTGTTTTGTTGATTCTCCCTAGCAAGGGTTTTTGGAGGGTTGGAAGATTTTTACTAGATTTGAGAGAAGGCTATTTACTTCATCTTGACCTTATTAATAAAGTTTCCCACTATCCATATCTTGGTGCAATTTCCAAATTTGAATTTCAACTATATATGTTCTTCATTCATTGTTATTTATAGTTATATATGTCATGGAGGTTTTTGTTACTCCTAGATTTGCAGGGATTACATGATGATTGATTGTGTTTGTGATTTCATCACAAACTGCTTCGCCAGAGGAGAGATCTGTGGATCACTAGAAATCATCTGCTAGAGACTATACCGACATGCTCAAGGTGTTCTTGTGCCTTGGGTTTACTTGGTGAAGATGGTATCAGTTATGCCAGTGCTATGATATATTTCACCCTCCTTGACACATGAGGATGTTTCTTTTATGTTGGATGATCATGTGAGGTCACGTTTATGCTCTATAGTGGCTCATAACACTTAAATTCTTGTTTATTGCTATCATGGTGTAATCATAATTTTCCCTTAGACAAGTGTGTCATCCTAAAGGTTAAAGTTGTATCCTTAGTGAACTAAGAATGTATTACACTATTTCATAACATTTCATCTAGACAATTTTCCATGCCTTGTCATTTCACTAGCCTTATCATCCATTTCCATCATTTTCCCCTTCGTGATTGATCTATCATAAGTAATTCTTCAAGGTCTCAAAAATATTCCCATGTATGAAATGCCTAGAACCAAAGAAAAAAGAGTCAATGTACTCAAGGTTGATGTTGCTAAATCAAATTGTAAAATACATGAGACATGCCCCCTACCAAAATCCTATTCCCTAAGTCCCATGGTTATCAAAGTTAAATCAAAAGAAAAGGGGAACAAGCAAAAAAGAAAAATGAAATAAAGGGAACAAAAAGGTGTTGGGAAAGGGTAACTCATGATAAGCACTCCCTTCAAAAGAGAGACATGTGGAAATAAAACCTATGACCCCTATCCCTTGAAAGCTAAAGGGTAGACCTATTACACTAATTGTTATAAGGGTCAATTCACAAAGCCACCTTTCTTACGTAGTAACACAATCATTTCATCACTCTCACTATCTTAGGGATCTAGGAAATGCACCTTAACTTAGGGGTTAATGTGGGTCACATCATGATAAGTTTAATGTTTAATTGAATAGAAATTAAATGTCATTAAGCTACTAGAAAATTGTAATTATTGATTATTTCATGTCTATCCTTCATAATTATAGCCATTTCCTAGTCACACGTGGGATGGGAACTCCTAGCACATGAGCACCCTAGCTTCCTTCTATTATTTGACACTTGTTATGATATATGTGGATGATGACTAAGCTCTATTGGATAACCACTCCCTTGATTTCACATATTTGGAGGCACACATGGCCACCTAGAGGGCATGATTATGAGGTTGCTCCCTTGTTCTTGATGACATGATTGCATTCCCTAGCACGTTGAGATGACTTGGAACCTAAGAAACCAAACACGCTCATGTTGAGCAGCGTGTCCAACACGGACACGCTAACAGAGCGTGTCGGACACATCTCTACAATGTATCCCAAACTCACACACACATGTCTGACGCCTGTCACAGCGTGTCAGACATGTCTCTGCAATGTGTCCCAAACTCGCACACACGTGTCTGACGCCTGTCACAGCGTGTCCCAAAAACAGGACACGTAGAGAACGGAAAAGACATCCACGCCTCTTTAAAACCTTTTTTTTTCTTTTCTTTTGTCATTTTGAGTTGTGGAGAGTGGTCTAAGGAGTGTTTTTTTTTGCAGCTGAAGAAGATTTCAAGGCTTTGGAAGGGTTTCCAAGTGCATTGAGGGTGGATTTGGTTGGGTGGATTGCAAGGTTAACCATCAAACAAGAACAATGTCTCATTCAGCTAGGGCAAGAGCTAAAGAGCAAAGGAAAGGGAGAAATGCCCAATCTATCGTCTCCCCTCCTATTCCTCCAAACACAAGCTCTTCTACTCCTCCTGCTAGTGCTCCATCTGCTGCTAGTGGATCTCATGCTCCATTGAACCCTGTTTTAGCAAGACAACAAACCCAAGAGAAAAAATACCCTTTGTGGAGGTATGTGACTAGGAAAGAAGGGCCTGGGGCAAAGCTAGGTGGGGGAAGCAATGTGTCTTGGACTTGCAATTTTTGCAAGAATGAGTTTAAGAGTACATACTACAGAGTTAAGGGCCATTTGTTGGGCCTTCCTTCTTGTGGGATTTCTTCATGTAAAGGAGTGAGTGTTACCCAAAGGAGAGAAATGGGAAAGGAGGATCAAGAAGGCTTAGGCAATGTAACAACAAGCAAGCAAGAAAAAGGATGAGGATCCTCTTCCATTCTTAAGGAAACCCTCTAGCATTCAACCTCCATTTCCACCTAGCAGAGGTGATACATATCCAACAAGAAAGACGCCATCTTCAAGTGGACCAATGGACAAGATTTTCCAACAAGAGGCGCGAGAAGAGGTGGACCTCACCATTGCATTCTTTTTCTACCTCAACTTCATCTCATTTAATGTTGCACGGTCACCAATGTTTATTGAGATGTCAAAGTCTCGTTGAACATGCTCCATCTGGTTATGTGCCTCTTGGTTCAGAGAAGCTGAGAACCACATTGTTGGTTAAGGCAAAGAAGGAGGTGGATAAAATTCTTGAGCCGATTAGATCAACATGGCCCTCATCTGAAGTGAGTATTGTTTTTGATGGATGGACAAATCCAGCACGCCATCCACTCATCAATTTCATGGTATCTTCCCAAAATGGACCGGTGTTCTTGAAAGCGGTGGATGCTCTTGGGAAATACAAGGATGCACATTTTATGGGTGAGTTATTCATCAAAATCATTGAAGAAGTAGGTGTTGATTCTTGTGTACAAATCATCACGAACAATGCACCTGTTTGCAAGGCCGATGGCATGATTGTGGAAACTAAATATCCACAAGTATTTTCATTTTGGACACCTTTCATTGCTAATTTGCTCATTGTTTGAATTTATCACAAAATGACTCTAGGGGAAAGGTCATTTTAATGATTTGAGTTGTTACTTGTTAGTGTTGTAGAGTCATTTATACTTGCTTTTTTTGTTCTTACATATTTTTTGGACACCTTGCATTGTCTATTCCTTGAACTTAGCACTCAAATCCATTGCTTCAGATGTGACATGGATTGGCAGCATTATTGAGGATGCACGGCATATTCATAACTTTGTACAAAACCACACAAATTCCCTCGCCATCTACAAAGAGTACACACATCTTTCATTGCTGAAGATTGCAGATACCCGGTCTGCTTCCTCATTCATCATGCTCAAGAGTTTGAGGGAGGTCAAAACCGCTCTTGGGTCCAAGGTGATTTCAGAGTATTGGTCTTTCTGGAGAAAGACGGATCAAAGTGCTTCAAAAAGGTGAAGGACACTGTATTAGATGATGTTTGGTGGGAGAGGGTGGATCTTACCATTAAGATCATGGAGCCACTCGTTTCTTTGTTGTGCTTTGCAGACACAGACCAGCCCATCCTGGCGAATGTTTATGAGGGGTGGGATTCCATGATTAAGTCCATGAGGACCATTGTTATGGAGAATGAGTGTCTCAAGTATGAGACATCAACACAGAACTTATGGTCCACCATCTAGGATAAAAATTGCACACCTTTGCATTGCTTGGCCCACTCCTTGAACCCCAAGTTCTATAGTCGGGAATGGCTCAATGGTGGGACCTCACATAAAGTCCCTCCTCACATGGATGGAGATATTTCACAACGGAGGAAGATAGCATTTAGGCGACTATTTCAGTATAGAGACTTACTTGATGAGGTGGAGGAGGGCTTTGTAGATTTTTCCACTACTACTGGGAGATTTGGAGGATATGATGTGGTTGGAGACAGGGGAGTTAAGAAGCCCTATAATTGGTGGGCAACTCATGGAAAAACATGCCCTCTTCTACAGAAGTTATCCTTGAGGATCATCTCTCAAGTTACATCATTCTCTAGTTGTGCGAGGAATTGGAGCCCATATGGCAACTTGTACAGTTTGAAGAAGAGCAGGCTTTAGCAGTCCAGAGCAAAGATGATGGTGTATGTGCCTTCATCTTATTTACAAGAAGAAGGAGGAGTGGGTGAAGGGAAAGACAAATATGTGGGATGTCTTTCTTGATGATATGGGTTTAGACAGCAGTACTGAGTTGGCATTAGCCAACCAGGATCTTAATGATCCAATGCTAGAGTCAGTGATGTTTGATAATAGTGATCCTTTGGAGGGGTCACCCTCCACACCAGCAGATATTGATCCTCAGATGGGTGGATAAGAGGAGGAGGAGGAGGAGGAGGAGGAGGAGGAAGAGAGCAGTGATGAGTTTGTTGATTCAGGCATGGAGGAGGACTATTTGTAAATGAGACTCTTCATTCTTCCATCTTGATTTACAACTTTTTGTATTTACTATTACTATTTAGTATTGGTCTATGTGGCATTTGCCAATGGGATTCCGACATCTATGTAATACAATTTGATTTTCATGACATAATGAGAAATATGGTTCTGACTCCTGAGTATTGGCATCTTGATCTATGACTATCATGAGTATACTGTATCATGAATTATCTATGTGTCTCATAATCTCATTCTAATTACTGATTTGATTTGTAAATGTCTAATACTAATTACTAATGTTAAATGTGCATTGATTCTATTTTCTATTGACTATTTGTAAAAATTTGGATCTATATGTCTATATTATTAATATATATAATTTTTTAAAATATATATATATACATAACGTGTCCTATGTGTTCTAATTCCGGGGGTCACCGAGTCTGTGTCAGACACTCGAATCCCCGTGTCCTTCGTGTCCCATGTCCCCATGTCAAGTGACTTAGCTTGGCACCTTGTTGACTCTTGTGGGCACATGTTTGACCCTTGGCACAAGTTTGGAGGAGCATTTACAATTACAGATTGGATTTCCCTCACAGCTTTATTTTGTCACTTCTTCGATGGACTCCCACTTGGACCCTTCACACGTGCCACATTTATGGGAGTTGATTGCATTCTTTGGAAGAGCGTTCTAGGGTTTTGACTCACTTGGACCCTTGGATACACATAGCACTTGCTTTGGAGTTGAATGCTCCCCTAAAGGAGGCTCCCTTGCACGCATTTCATAACACTTCCTTGGGATGTCACACATGGAGAACCTTTCATTCCACCTTGGCACACATTTTTGGAGGTGTTCATGTCTTTCAAGGACTATCAATGGAGGGAAACCACTTGAGAGAGCTTCCACAGGTTTATCAACAAAGATCTCTTGGTCCAGCAGGAAGCAGGGTTCCATAGCTCAAAGTACAGCTGAGGCAGAGTATATTGCTGCAAGTGATGCCTACATGGAAGCAGTTTGGCTCAGAAAATTTGGATCTAATATGTTCAGGGGAAAGCTTGACTCTACGATCATCCATTGCGATAATCAGAGTTGCATAAAGCTTTCGGAGAACCTAGTGTTTCATAATAGATCGAAACACATTGAAATGAGGTATCATTTCATCAAAGACATATTGCAGAGAGGTGCTCTGAAGTTGCAGTACATTCGTATAGATGAACAGATTGCGGATATCGTGACCAAGCCTCTGACAGCATCAAAGTTCGTGTACTTTCGTGACAAGCTCGGTATGGCAGAGAATGCCTCTCTCGCTAAGAGGGAGTGTTGATTTTTCTGAGCAGCATCAAGAGCCATTCTCTTAGGAGAATGGGAACACCTGGTCCAAGACCACGGTGTAGACTCAACCTAGTGTTGAGTGATCATTCTATTGAATGATGATAGCTGGTCCTCGACCATGATATGGACCCAGCTCTGCCCGGGGGGGACTCAACCTCGTGTTGAGTGACCATTCTGTTGAGTGACCATTCTGTTGAATGGTAGACATCTGGTCTAGGACCACGATGTGGACCAGTCTAGTACTGGTAGACTCAGCTTAGTTCTGAGTAGCCATTCTTTTGAATGGAGGCACCTGGTCAATTACTAGGACTCAGCCCCGGGTTGAGGGCCATTCTCTTAGAGAATGGAGGCGCTTGGTCTGTTACCAAGTATTTGACCTAGTGTCAAATTATGCAGCCTATGGCTGAGGCACCTGTTCTGTTACCAAGAAGGTGTTATAAGCCCTAGACTGGGTCTAAGCATGTGTAACGCTCTGACCCTTGATCAGCGGGCTTTGCGATCTTCTCCAAGGCTTAGCTACCCTTGGTTAAGACACCCTAGTACCCGATCTTGGTGTCACAAAGAGTGTGAAATAAAAGCATTAGTAATTCTCTTGGTTTGTGATGATGTACTTTGAATGGTGATAAAAGACCATGTTGACCACATGTGATGACCACAACGGCACTTGAAGAAGACTAAAGCAAAAGTCAAAAATACATAAAGACCCTTAGTACCACTAAGGTGTAAAACTGAAGGTGCAAAAAGACCTTTAGTACCACTGAATTCAAAAGTCAAAATTAGAAAAGAATAAAATATTATTATTTTGAGATTTCTAATTTTGGTCCACTTACAAGTGACTCAAAGGATATAAAAGAAGATCAATCCATTTCATTATTACACACACTTGCTCTCACAGGTACAGCTGCTCAACAGAAGATCTCACAGGTTTGAAGAAGGCTTTTATGATTGTGCCCTAGCATGGATGAGTCTAGCTAGGGCATCATCATCTATTTAAGAAAAACCCTAAGCTAGGGTTTTGTCATCAAATTGCAGCAGATGTTTTTTGAGTTAGGGTTTTTATCCTAACCCTTCTTTTTATCTTTTCTAGGCAGCCATCTTCGTTTGGGCAGCTCTCCTCCATCGGGAAGTTGACAGATCTTCACGGGCAACCTTATCTTCTTCACAGGTTTCCTGTATCTTCTCTCGGGTAGCATTCTAAGGGCTCGGCCCTTCTTTTTCTTCCCTCAGGCAGCTAGCAAAAGCAGCCCATAAGGGCTAGGGCCTGCTGCAGACCCACGAGAATCCCATAGGGCATACCTGGGTGGGTGCTACTGCTGCCCCAAACCCTCAGCAAGCCCCAGGAAGACCCGTGAGGGTCTCGGGTAGTAGCCTGGAGCCCGTGAGAGCTGTTGGGTCTATACAGACCCTCCGAGCAGCTCACGGGCAGGCCCTAAGGGTCCCCGGTCAGAGCTGTCTGCCCTTTGGGCAACAACACAGCTGCACAACAAAACTCGAGCAGCAACAGAGCTGCAATTTTCCGGGCAGGTGAGAAGAAGAATTTGGGCAGCTGACAGGTACAGGTAGGGCAGATCCAGGCAGGCACATAAGTTTGTCGGGAATCTTGTTAATGAACAGGAGAAAGAAAAATTAGGGCAATAATGCATTAATTTATGAAAAAACAATTTTGGCTTAAAACAATTTTGGTTTTTTTTGTGTAATTTGGAAAATTGATCTTCAGATATTGTGGTTTAACCCTGTTGGGGTTTGTGGAACTATTTGAAGAATTTCAGTCATCTCATTTATGAGATGAATTACTAATGCTTTTGGGGTTTTTGTCCTTTAAAGTTTTCCCCATTGAAAAACTCTTGTGCACTGTATGTTGATGTGTTGATGTTGTTTTACTGCACTTGTCATTTGTTATCAGTTAGTCTACAAAAATTTTAAGTATTCATGCTAATGCTAAAATTCAACAAAACCAGCCATGGGTTTTATTTATGAGGCTATGGATCAGGCCTAAGACGCAAAAAAGGAAGCATATGGGGATCATAGGAAAAAGTATCTTTTTTTGTGGAGAATCATTGAGGAAAGATGGAACAAACAACATCGAACTTTACATGCAGCGGGTTATTACTTGAATCCAAGGTAAGTAATTTCAAAGTTTTTTAAGTTATATTATTCATTGAAAAAGTTTACCCAAGGTTTCAAACTCATTTGATGAAGTTTCTTAATTCTTTAGGTACCATTACACAAATGATTTTGAATCAAACAGGGAGGTGAAGGAAGGATTATACAAATGCATTGAGCACATGGTCCTTGATCCCATGATATAAGATGAGATACACAGCAAGCTGTGAATGGTGGATGGTGATAAAACAGCCATGGGTTTTGTTTATGAGGCTATGGATCAGACCAAAGAGACAATAAAGTTGTGTTGCATGGGTACCCATACCGGGGGGTCAGGTACACGAACCAGTGCCGGGTACTTGGGTACTTCAATGGTACGTCCCCAGCCGTACCCAAATCCAATCTCACGTACCGGGTACTTCATGTATGAAAATAGGGTACTCGCGTAGATTTTGGTACGCCGTACCACATGTTTCGGTACGCGGTCAATACAACCGTTGGGCAATTTATCTTAGCTCGTTGTTCGGGATGAGTCAATTTGCAAAGTTTGAAGTTCAAAATTTTAAAAATTAAATAATAAAACACTAAAACACATGTTATGTGGGCCCTTTCCCCTTACCTAAACCAACGCAACACTGCATTTCTCACTGCTAGTGCACTGTGCTCACTACTCTAGTGATGACGTGACCGAGGACCTTAGTGATGCTAATGAAATTGATCCTAAGGCCGTTGATGACATGGCTTGAGGAAGCTAAATCAACTATCTTGTTCATGTTCAATGTTTACTGTTTTGAACTTTCTTTTTCATGTCTAAAAATGCCTTTAGGCAAATTTTGGATGTATTATGGCAATGAAGTTTGAACTCATGGTGTCATGGACATATAATATTTTATGTTGTTAATTATATTAATATAACCTCGGTCTTTTAGTTGATATGATTTATCAAATTTATTATTTTATGTTTCAAATTTTCAATGCCAATGTTTATATGAATCGTTGAATTTAGAAATATCAAATATGCATTTATGATGTGTGTGAAATGTTTTATTTTTATAAATTTTAACACACACACACACATGCACACATACATATATAAATATACATACATACATACATATATATAAATATAGTACCCCTGACATACCCAAGTACCCTGTTTCAAAAAGTGGCGCCCCCGTCCCCGTCCCCGTACCCACGTTTCCTGGCAACTTAGCAATAAAGGAAGCGTATGAGGATAAAAGACAAAAGTATCTTCCTCTATGGAGAATCATTGAAGAAAGATGGAACAAACAACTGCATCAACATTTACATGCAGCAAACTATTACTTGAATCCAAGGTAAGTAATTTCAAAGTTTTTAAGTTATATTATTCATTGAAAGATTTTATCCAAGGTTTCAAACTCATTTTATGAACTTTCTTAATTCTTTAGGTACCATTACACAAAATATTTTGAAGCAAACAAGGAGGTGAAGGAAGGATAATACAAATGCATTGATGATTATGATTATGTTATATGATTTAGATTGTAGAGTCTAGAGTCTTGACTCTAGAGTTTTGAGTTTTGACTATAGTTATATGCTTATATTTTGTCTGTAGAGGCCATTTATAGCCTTTTTATTGATGTACTTTGGTTTAGAATCTTCAGAAATGGATTGCACTCTGTTCTATTTTGGTTGTATGCACTCCTCCTTGCTATATACATGAGAAACATTGCATATTTTTGTATAATGGTTTGAATTCCGATGGATGCACATGAATATATGTTTTTTTTCAAATTTTGAATATTTTATGTATAATTTGGTCGACCGGTTTGTGGTCCAATTTTTTTCCAGTTTTTGTCTGGTTCTGGGTCCCAGGGTTGTTCGGTCCGGTTCTTATAACTATGATGTCACTAAGATGCCAACTCCACTACATACATCCCAAGAAGACTGCCTGACAAGCTCCAAAAACTCTAAACGCTCAGTCTGCAATGCTGCTCCAAATGCTCAATGAAGATGGTGTGAGGCAAATAGAGAATGGGGGGAACCCTTTATAGCATTGAGTTAGGGTTTAGAGTCTTAGGGTTTAGGTTTTTAGTTTTTCTTTAAATTGGTTTTAAGTGTCATGTATGCAGCCTATCTGGTCCCACACAAACTCCCGAATCGGTGTGGACTCAGCCAAGTTGACTGGTTTGGTATTGAACCAGACAAGTCAGAGTCTCAGACATTGACTCAGCCAGTTCAGTATCACACCAGTTTACTTGCCGACTCAGTACAGCCACCAGTCAACTTGGTCAACTTGGCCGAGTCCAAGTCCGAGTTGACCGATTTTTAAAACATAACTTTGAATTCAGGGACAATGAAATTCAGAAAAAGTCCACCAGAGCAAAAAAAATGATAAAATTGGGAATTCCATTATAACTTCATAATTGACCCAAAAATATGTCAAATTAATGTCAAAACTGAATACATACATACATATAAAAATATAGATATAGATATAATTATATTATAATATATGGTTTATGTGTTCATATTTTTTACTTTTAACTACTAAACAAATCTTAACATTTATTTTTGAGTCTTTCAAAAAAATTCTGCATGGCCAATTAAATTCACCACTCATGAGAGTTAATGAAATTTGAGGTTTTTTTGGAAAAAAACTGCCATAAGAAATAACATGTCAACATTAATATCTATTACAACATCTCCCATAGAAAGGGCACCGCTGATAACAAAGAATTAAGCTGTAGACTTCTGAAATATGACAAAGTGATTAGTTGTGAGCTCAACTGTGTTCTTGAGACAATGCATTGGGTGCTACCCAGGTGACTTTGAAGAAAATAATGTCATTTTTCGTGGCATCTAGAGTCACTGAACATGGTCACCAGCTGACAAAGAGGTGGTAAAAAGATCCCACAGCAACAAGGCATAAGCGTAGATCATGGATAGTAAACAAACAGGAAGTGAAAATACTGACTGAAATGCAAACAATAAGTCTACAGATTAATTTAAAGAAATTCTTCAGTTATTCAAGGTAAAAGAGATGACCGGCAATGATGGCATATACAGAAACACAAAAACAGAGAGACACACAAACAAACATGTAATAGACAGGACTAGGCTAGATCAGTGGGACTAGGAAGTACAGTCAGTGATTGCAAAGCTGTAGGACTACCTTACTCCAAAGGAATAAAAGAAATCAATAATATAACAGAGTAATTACATAATTATGGTGGATCAGACAAGTCTCGAGGTCAAAAACAGACTATATAAGCTGCTATACAAGGAACTCTGTTCGGACTAAAACATAAGCATTACAAATGTTGCTTGGAATGAAAAGCAGAAGAATAACAGCAAGGAAAAACCATCATAAAGTGAGGAGAAATTAAGGAACCTCAAGGATGACAGATAAGGTACTATGCCTTTTGGCTGCATTTGTATGGCATACAATCTCTTTATGTATAATCCAAGGCTGTTGGGAGCGGGAGTGGGAGCGGGAGCGGGAGCGGGAGCGGAAAGCGAAATTTTCAAAAGCTTCCGTTGGGAGCGTTTTTTATATAATACATATTTTAATATATTTTCATGCATATATTTTAAAAAAACAAGTAGAATGTCAAATTAGCTATAGAAAACATGAAAGCATAGATATAATCATTTAGATATAATATCAATCGTCTAGGAGCTATAACTTATAACATTGTCATCAAATGATCAATCATCAAAAACATCAACCTTCAAGTTTCAACATGTAATATTTGCAATCAACAAACTCTAACAAATAGCATCAACCACGAAATGAAACAGAGCATAATATTCATTACCAAAGAGTTGTGACACAAATGCAAAGATCCTATTATCTAAAAACCTACTGGTGGTTGGGGGTGTTGCATCTCTGTTGTATGACTTTGATCACCATCCCAATCACCCAATAGTTCAACCTCGAAATGCTATAATGTTACGGCTCCATCCTCCAAATTAGCCTCCTCTGTATGTTGTCCCAAGTCAAATATGTCCTATCATTCTTGGCCACATCACAATAATGGGACAACAACATAAAGTTGTAGTGCACATAAACCAAGCTTTATGCTCGATCTACATTCAAACTATTTCTCTTCACATTATGGATGAAGTTGTAGGTGCTCCAACACCTTTTTGCAGAAGAAGTGTTAACTGTTGAAATTATTCAAATAACTGAGGGGGGGGGCGAATCAGTTATTTCTAAAGCTTAAACCATTTTCAATATTTAAAGCATTATTACTGATTACAGATTTACAATTATGATAATGCAGCAAGTATAACAGAAGGAATGATTATCATCAATCACACACACATGATAGAGACAGGCAAATTTCATCTTTATTTGAGCACCTACTCAAATGAGGTTGCAACCTCTGTTTTACAAATTCCTTCTTGTGGAGAGCACCAATGTTATCGGAACCGGACCGGTTTTGAAAAAACCGGCCGGTTGGACCGGTTTACACGAAACACCGGCTCGAATGGCATGACTGAACCGTTTTTGGCCGGTTTTGCCTTGAACCGCCCGGTTTTGCCCCTAAACCGCCTAGTTTTTCTCTGAACCGGTCCATTTGCCCTGAACCGACGGTTTTAACCCTGAACCGCCCGGTTCCGACGTGCAGCTCTGAAGCCAAAATTAACGTGATTTTTTTATTATTTTAAATGGAACTTTAAAATTTTATTTTCTTATTATACACAGTGTCAGCCTTTTGGCATTGGACATCTATAAATGAAGCCACCCTCCGTAATATTTCTCAATCACTCGTGGGTTATCGTGGAAGAGTTGAGTTGGGTTGTCGCTTGCAGCAACAGCCAGCTCGCTTGTGGAGTCGTGGACACTAAATCGAATTCGGGACTGTGCAGTCAGGGTAAGAACTCGGGATCGGGATTGGCTAGCTGTGCAAACTTTCATTTTGATTGATAAAGGGCATTGCAATATCCTCCTTAAGACCGAAAGGAGAATATATTTATTATAATGAATGAGAGATTTCCCTTACTCCGGCTACATTTCGTTTTCTACTATATTCGTTTTCGTTTTCTGCTCTATAAAAGTATACTGTAGGCTGCGAGATTAGATTACGGTATCAACTCCAGTCCATGGATCAATAAAAGTATATTGTATTTACTATTACAGTTAATTTTTTTTTCTGCTCTATAAAAGTATACTGTAGGCTGCGAGATTAGATTCTGGTGCCCCTTTGCTCCATTGTTGGGGCAGGTTGTATGCGCTACAGGTTGGGATTAGATTTATATTTGAGTATGTCTTAGTCTAATACCGGCTACATATGACACACAGTAGATTTCTTTTCATTTTTTCCTTTGCCTACGGCCCTACACTTATGCAGCTAAATGTTTATAACTAACATTTCCTTAATTCCAACACAAAATTACTATAAAATCATCCAGAACATTGTTTAACTTTTTAGTTATATCATTCATGTAATTTACTAATTTGTAAATTTTTGTAAGGTTGAATTTTTTAATTTACTGTAAGGTTGATTTTGAATTTTTTAAGGATCGTCGTGCCTGCTTTAAAGCTACTTACTTACTGCTTACTCTTACTGTCTTACAGCCTACAGGGTCCTTGAATATTTATTTTTGGGTTTAGTTTTATGAGAAACTTTGCATATTTGTGTATAATTGTTTGAATTGACATGGATGCACATGAATATATATATATTTATTGAAAATGTGAATATTTAATGTATTTTTGCTTAACCGGTTTTTCGCTCCGGTTTTTTTCGGGTTTTTTTCCGGTTCCGGTTCGGTTCCGGTTCTCGGGGTGGGCCGGTTCATCCACCGGTCCAGTTCTGATAACATTGGAGAGCACCAACCCTCATGTTTTTTTAGCACCCACTAAAATAACATTCTCCAGCTACAACTGGGTGGAAGCACCAACTTCCACTTGTACAGGGTCCAACTTGTACAGAGAAGACAACATGTTTTTTCCTAGCACCACCCTACCACATGTTACCTCCTAATTGGTAGGGGTAAAATTCAAACCCGCAGGAAGAAGGAAGCAATTTCTAATAGTCAGCAGCAAAGCTGCGAAGAAGCCTGTTGGTATGCTCTATGTAAAGGTTATTAGGGCAGCTAACTTGAAGAAGATGGATCTTCTAGGAAAATCTAATCCGTATGTGAAGCTGAAATTGACAGGAGACAGGTTACAATCAAAGAAAACAAAAGTTAAAATGAGTAACCTGAATCCTGAATCGAATGAGTTGTTCACCTTTGCTATGGAAGATCTTAATTCTCAAGTTCTTGAACTTCATACCTATGATTGGGACAAGGTCGATACACATGACAAGCCAAGAATGCAAATTCTTCTTCTGAAATATGTTACAACACATATACCAAAAATATTTATGCTCGAACTGCTGAAGACTATGGATCCACATGATCCTCATAATAAAGGGTCACGTGGTAAGAGGATGATAACTTTGTTAGGGATTTTGAAAATGCAAAGGAGGTTGATTTCCCAATTCTGGAATCCGAAGCACTGTTTGTGAGAAAATCATGGATCAAACCCACAGTTGCTTTGGCAATGAATTTCTAAAAATACCACAATTTGATTGACTGTGCAATAGCTGCTGTTACCGACTAGGCTGCACCTAGTTGGACTTTCAGTGAGCCGCCAGTGATGAACAAGATACTTGTTCATATTCAGAGTTCAGAAGTCCTTTCAGGCCTCCATGACCGTTTTATTTTTTGTAACACATGTTCATACCCCCTTGGGGAAATTGTAAAAAATGTCCTAGCATTTAATTTTTTATAAAAGGCTCGGCTTCCCAGACTTGAATATCAAGCCGACTAGCCCAGAGTGTTTTTTCCCTTGGTTATTATTGGTTGTTGAACAAACGACTAATAATTTCTGAGTTTTTCACTCACACCTCCAAAGCTGGGGTAGTCATCTTGGTGTTGCGGCCGAGGGAGGTTATTAGAGCCTTCGTGTCGGTGTTTTTCACCATGCTAGGCATTCGAATTGAGTCGTATGGACATGTACTAGGTCCCCCTAGAGTTTCATCAATTTCCGCAAAAAAAATAATTTTTCCGTTTTTTAAGCCATTTTTTAATGGTTTAATTAAAAAACTTCAGATTGTAATAAAAGTCAGATACGGAGTCCGTTTCTGACGTGGGGACACTCGTTTTCACACCCGGAGCGTCCACTTTACCCTTAGGACCACTTTCTACATCAGTCGGGCAACCGAAAAACCCCGTGAGGCATTATTTCAGCTAAAAGTGCATAAAATAGCATTTTAATGCTAGAATTGGACAGATTGGCACTAAAGTCAAAATAGAAAAAAGTCAAAATCAATTGAAAAATTGATTTGAGTGACATGGCAATGGGGTCCCATGAAGGAAGCGATTCACACCTCCTCTCATTAACATCAAAGTTTGGTTATAAAATATTGTGGTGAAAGGTTATATTTAAGTGGTGACATGAAGCATGAAGAGAGATCGCAAGCATGGAATAGGGGTTGCGCTAGCATTAGAAGGTGGACCCCTCTTCATAATTGGCATTAAAATATGACTTTGGATAAACTCTTTACATTATGCTTACTTCACATTTGTAGATAACGCAGATTTCACTCACGTGGTAAAGAAGGGAGATGTCAACCGTGAGGTGGCCCGTGGATGATCACGCTAGCTTGGTTAGAAGCTACGCTGGCCAATAGTGGACCCCAACCATTCTTTAATGTTAATCGGTGGGGAAAGTTGTTTGTGGATCTATCATACACTAGATCCAAGCGATTTTTTTTAATTAATGGAGCTCACCTCACTTGCACAGCCGTACTCTTGCATTAGAAAATAAAGCACATGCGATTTGGGTTGGTGAGACTATCTCACGCGTGGAGGAGCCGTATACTCACACGACCGTAGTGAGTGATTTCATCTTCAGTCTCTTTCATTGCCTGGTATGTGTTGGAGTTTGATGATTCATTGAAGGAGTTTGGTGAGAGAGGTGTCAATCACCTCCTCTGTTCAACCTCAGTTACACTCTGACTTCAGCTTCAGTATTGATGAGGCCCCCCTGGGTCTCCCTTTTCTTATTTAAGCAGGTCACCTCTCCATTGTTCTGGA
>LPNX011092236.1:204866-239506 GCA_001517045.1 Pseudotsuga menziesii | reverse complement strand
ATCAGGTGACAGCACTTGGCTCGAGCTTGCCCCCAAGGTCGCACCCAGTGGCTTGAAGATTTCTGCCACGTTACCCGAGGTGCGAATTAGGCGGCAACAGCTGCTTGAGGAGATCTTTGGTGGATTTCTTCTTCAGCAAGCACATGACCACCCAGATCGACAAGATTAGACATAGTCTCTATTTTTTATCTATGCGCTGAATCTTTGCCAGTCTCAAGGGATGAAATCAAAATTTGCAAATAGAACCCGCGCCCCTTCACGTGGATGGAGATCACATTCTTTTTATGGAAACCGCCGTGCCACATCACGTATTTTTTCAGCAACTCTTCTATGCATTTATTTGCAATGTCAGGCTTGTATATCAAATTCATCATGGATGATGACACAAAGGCTGTTTGGGAGGAAATAAAAAAAAAATCTGAGAAAAGAATTGGAATCTGTAAGCCAGCATCGCAGACAATATCGAGACCGTCGATCCTCTGTTCCTGTACCGGTTGTATCTTTGGTGGGCTATATTGATGCCGGAAAAAACACACTCCTAAATCGCTTAAGCAGAGCTGATTACAGTGGAGTGTTTCACGGCTCTATAAAGTATTTTTCTAAGCAGTTGTTCACACCAATGTTGCAGCAGGGAGTTCATTGACAACCGAGGGTGCCAAGTACACAGTCGCAGACCAGCCGATTTTGGAGTCGAGCCCATTGCAATGTCAAAAACCACGTTTACTGACGGTCGGCTAAGATGTCCTCACCAATTATTGGTGTTGCTCAGCATTTCGTTGAGCATAATTTATTAAATAAGTCTCACGGGGAGCTGCATGGACCAACACCTATCCACCATATGAATTGGCAACCGATTCCATCATCTGGTAGTGGGTTTAATGGGATCTAGAGTGAGCAGTCAAGTCGTGACAGCCAATTAACAAGCAAATGACGTGGGAGCCATCTCTGCTATGCAACGGCGTGGGTATATCTTCAGTACGTGGAGCCCAGCTCGAGCCCGCGTTTTTCTCTTATCACTGATTTCTAGGAGCAATCGATCACAGGCAGCCATTCAATATATTCTCAGAGAAGTTCACGGGCTAAGTTATGGAGTAGTCTGCGATGGAGCGAATTATTTTTACCCAAGCATAGGATATATCCTAGCTGTCGATGGGGGTATGGTGCTTGGAGAGATACCAATTCCTAAAATCCAGTCAAATCATGGTTGAGAGTCCCAGGTTTTAATCATGCAGACATGTTGAAGTTGGGAGCTGTAACTTATGGTTGTCCACCTTTGGGTTGGAACGACTAGTCTATGTGCAAGTTCCTTTTAGTTATGTCATAGTTCCCTTAGTCATTAGTTGGAGAGAAAAGTGGATCTAGGATCCTACATTTTCTCCAATATTTTATTATTTTATTCCTTTTTTGTTGTTTGGAAAAATACTTTTAAGGCTTTTTGCACTATAAAAGGTGAGGCCTTCTTCATTGTAAAGGATGGAAAAATTGGCTAAGAGGATTTTTCCCCAAAGCTAATAGAAAAACTCAGTGAGGTGTTTCTTGGATGATTAATTGAGCATTCTTTTTACGTGTGGCATTATCTTAATGAGTTTCAATATGTGTAAAAGTTACTAGATTTTGTTTTTTGTCTTCTATGTTCATGTATGAGGCCATAGAGGGTTGTATTCAGCACAATGTAAGGCGAAGGAGCTTAGCAGTTGTCATCCTCCTCTCCTTTGTACGCATACTTATAAGGGTATCGATCTTCACATTTTATCTAAGTTGATGGTGTGATATTGATCTCTTATTTGTATAGCGCACCTCCCACAGCTAGAAGGGGAGAAGTACATCCTGATCTTTCACACTAGACTAAGCAGGGTTTGATCAATCATGCGATCTCTCCCCCTCAGTCGCATATAACAAGGCCCTCTTGAACTCTCTTGACTCCATTTTCCCCTCTTGATACAGACACTGGTCTTCCCTCGAGGACTGATCCTCCCTGCTTTCCCATCACTCAAGCGACAATCCTTTTCCTTTTTGTTACAAACGTTTCTCTAAGGCAACCTCTTTAGACCACCTTGCCCTTAGTTGCACCTGCCTTACAGATCCTACCTTAGGGAAACTCCCCTAAAGTTGGAGAAAAGCCAACCTGAAGCGAGGAGAGAGGGGTGTGGAGACATTGGCCTCTCTCTCGAGAGTTGTCACCGAGTCGGCGTGCTCGCGTTTTGGGCTTCAACACTCGTGTGACAGTTTTGGGCGACAACACCACCCTTGTTCCTTAGATTTAAACATGTTCATTACAATATGTAGGAAAACAGATATAACAATGCATACCAACTCTGTTCTGATCTACTTCTGGATTTGCTTATGCATCTTGGTTCCCCTCATTGTCTCTGTTCTGGATATTCTTGAAAGAACTCAGGGTCCTCTTTCATTCTGCAATCCCCACTTCAACGATAATCCATGCACCAGCTCTCTGCCTACAGAGAGCATACTCCTCTTCTTCACCCTCATCCTCTTATACTTATCAATTGTTAAACCCTTTACCTGTTCGTATGCCTGACTGTTCATTTTCATAACTAATCAAAACCATTCGATCCCTTATGACAGACAAGGAGTCCAATCGATGTGTAATCATAAGTTTCTGTAACGCATCTTCGCAATTTTGGCTTCTTCCAAGAAATCAAAGTTTTCATAGGATTCTTTACGCAAGATTTCTTTCGCGCTGTCAATTTCATGCGGCCTCTCTGCTAACTGTTGATCTGAAATAGGACTTAACAAACACCTGCTTCCACACATCCTTTTCCGCAAACTCCTTCGCGTCGTCGATTTCTTCTGCACCATATCTTAATCGTCGATCTTAGATCAGATGCGGATTGCAGATACCGGGTTTTCCAAATTTGTTTAAACAACTTCCACAATTTCCGCTTTCCGCCTTCCGCTGGCGAACTCCGAGTTGCGGAAACCCATATTTTAGACTTTGATTTCTCAACTTCCGCTTTTCTTTTGAACCGTTGATTTCTTTGCGAGTTCACTCTGACGCAAATCTACGGTGGACTCCAAATGTTATAGAACAGATTACATTGAAATTTCGCTCACATCCTAATCATTAACTCACCTACTAGTTGAATCCGCATAATCGTTGAGGACCGTCAAATCTAGATCGACGATGGACTTCAAATACCATAAGGTGGACTTCATAAAAAATTCGCACACATCGGAATTTTATTAATCCACGCTAGTTCTCCTAGCGAAATTGTTGTCAATCGTTGATTCGCTTCCACGATCAACCTCGTCCGTTGATCATGATCTCCTTGGCGATTAGTTTTTGATTCCGCAACTCTGCGCCTTTTTTATCCTCCTCACTCCTTCAACCAGCGAAATTCCTTCTGCCCGTTGATCTTCGCACCTTCAAATCTCCACCACACTATCCGCATCTTTTGCTTATTCGTTTGAGTCCTCTGCTTATCTGGACCATATTCTATGTTTTGCCATCAATGGCAACCATATCACAATATGATCTATTTTCATATGATTGCAATACCTATCATACTTCCAACAATCTCCCCCTTTGGTAATTGATGGCAACCTTCAAATTCTGGATGCATGTTGTACTTGTACTCACCAACTGTTTATCATCTGTAGCAAAGACAACTTTTCCCCCTTTGACATCAATGTCAAAGAAGACTCTATAGCATAGCTCCCCTTATCAAAGTGGACATGTTAGTTGGAATAAGATATGACACCCAGCTTCTGGTGTAGATACTCAAACTGTCTTTGGTAAGGGTTTAGAAAAGATATCAGCAATTTGTTTTGTAGAAGGAATAAAATTCAATTGAACCACTCTGTTTGTAACCTGCTGCCTAAAGAAGTGATACTTAATAGGTATGTGCTTAGTCTTGGAATGAAGGACTGGATTCTTGGACATACTAATGGCACTAGTATTAGCACAATGGAAAGGAATGGGATCAACGTATTTTACCTCCAAGTCTACTAGTGTCTAGATCATCCAGAGTATTTGTGTACAACAGGTGGCAGCAGCAATGTATTCAGCTTCTGTAGTGGATAAAGATATCGAGCCTTGCTTCTTACTCAACCATGCAACTAAAGAATCACCCAAGAATGCTCTTTCTTTCATCCAAACAACTCGCCCAATCAGCATCTGAATATGCAGTTAATTGAAGATTCTGATTTCTAGGATACCAAAGACCATAAGTCATTGTGCCCTTCAAATATTTAAATATCCTCTTAACAACCACCAAATGACTTTGCTTAGGAGCAAACTAAAATCTACCTAGCATTCCAACAACTTGCATTATATCAGGACGAGATGCTGTGATGTATAAGAGACTTCCTATCATTGACCAATATGTTCTTTGATCAACATCAGGTGAGGGACCATCCTTGCTAAGTTTACAACCAACAACCATAGGTGTACTAACAAATGACGAATCTTCCATTCGAAATCTCTTCAACATCTCCTTCAAATACTTCTCTTGGGAGAGAAATAAACCTTTAGATCTCTGAATAATGCGAAGGCCAAGAAAGAATGGCAATTCTGCTATCATTGACATCTCAAACTCAGACTGCATGGCATTAGCAAACCACTGAACAGAAGAATCATTAGTGCATCAAAAAATAATGTCATCCACATACACAAAAACAACTAATAGATTATCACCTTCAGATTTGATATACAAGTTATTGTCAACAATACCTTTCTTGAATCCTTTGACTTTGTCCTGTAGATATTTATCCAGTCTATAATACCAGGCTCTTGGTGCTTGTTTCAATCCATAGAGAGCCTACTTCAGTTTGCAGACATTATCAAGATTGTCTGTCAATTGGAACCCTTCAGGTTGCTCTATATAGACTTCCTTCTTCTAGATCTCCACTGAGAAAAGCTTACTTAACATCCATCTGATACACTTTGAAGTTCTTATGACCGGCATAGGCAAGAAACATTCTGATAGCTTCCAATCTTGCCACTGGTGCAAAAGTTTCATCAAAATCCTGTCCCTCAACTTGTGCATACCCCTATACCCTTTACAGACCAATCGGGCTTTATTCCTCACAATTTGTCCTTGTTCATTCATCTTGTTTTTAAACACCCACTTGGAGCCTATTACATTTTTATCTGCAGGTCTAGGAACCAACTCCCATGTATTATTCTTCTCAATCTGATCAAGCTCTTCATTCATCGCTTTAATCCTATCTTCATCCTCACTAGATTCTTCAAAATTCTTTGGTTCCATCGTGATTCGTAGATAGGAAAGCAATCTGAGATTGTTCTGAAGCTTTAATCAACTTCCTTCTTGTCTGAACTCCTTTATTCTTGTCACCAATTATCTGATTTTCAGGATGATTCTTCTGAACAATTCTAGAAGGTGGTTTTGTTTCTGTCTGCTATCTTGAATCTGCCTGAATGTTTGCACTTTCATCATCTGACTTTGAATCTGTTTTTTCTGATTCTTGGACCTGTCTTCCTTAACTTCAACTGTATCTTTTGTATTTGGTTCAACAATGCTTATTTGGATATCTTTTACAAGGATTCCTTCATCGATTTTAATGTCAATACAATCAACCAATTTATGCAACCTCATATTCTAACAAGCACACCCTTTACTGTTTGCATCATATCCTAAGAAGATACCTTCATCAGCCCTGTCATCATATTTCCCAAGATGTTCATCATTATTTGTAATATAACATTTACTTCCAAAGACTTTTAAGTGTTTAATAGAAGCAGGTCTTCCAAACCATAGTTCATAAGGAGTCTTATCACTATTTGGCCCTAAGTGAGCTTTGTTAAGATTACGGACAGCTGTGTGAATTTCCTCTACTCAGTATGTCTAGGAAATATTCCTTTCATTCATCATTGATCTTGCCATCTGTTGCACTGACCTATTTAGTCTCTCAACTACTCCATTCTACTGTGGAGTCCCTGGAATATTGTATTCTCTTTTAATTCCATGTTTATCACAAAACTCTTTGAAGTCTCCTGAACTGAACTCTCCTCCTCTATTAGATCTTATTGCCTTCAGTCTCCTTCCTGTTTGATTCTCAGCCAGAGCCTTAAAAATTTTGAACTTTTCAAACGCTTCAGATTTTTCTTTCAGAAAAGCAACCCATGTAAGTCTAGAATAATCATCAATGACCAACATAAAATATCTTTCTCTTCTTGTGCCTTCCTTTCTTGATGGTCCACACAAATCCATATGTACTAACTGAAGTGGTTTGTCTGTTAATGTGAAGTTCTTGGATTTACATTGTGTGCGAGTCAATTTTCCCATTTGACAAGGTTTAAAAACAGAGTCATATGGCTTTGATATTTTTGGAACATCTTTTACTGCCCGATTGTTCACAAGCTTGATTATATGATCAAAGTTTAAATGTCCAAGTCTCCTATGCCAAAGCCAGCTTTCATCATACTTGCTTAGATGACATTCTTCTTTTCCTTCTTTCAAGACGTAGACATTGTTTTCAGTTCTTCTGCCTTTTGCAACCAACTGTCCTGAGGGTACAGATTTTATCTTGCAATCTTTAGAAGTGAAAACAACTTCACATCCTCTGTCACAAACCTGACTGACACTAAGAAGATTATGTTTTAGTCCATGTACAAACAACACATCTTGGGCTTTCCCTTTGCCATTACTCAACTTTACCATTCCTTTTCCTTTGATTTTCCCTGGAGCATTTCCAAAAGTTACATTTCCTTACTTTTATCACCAGTCATGTATTTGGAACATCCACTGTCAATATACCAGGGGCCTTTTTTCCTTCGAACAGAAAGCACTAAGCCACATTTGTTATTTTCTTTCTTCTTCCAAAGTTTATCACTTTAAGCAAAGTAATTCACTCTTGGGTCTGTTTTGTAATCCTTCAGATGACAATTTGAAGACTTGTGTCCAAAATTATGACAAACATAACATTCTAGCTCATTGTACAGTAGATCAAAAGAGTTGTTATATCTATCATGAGTTATTCCTTTAGTTGTGAACTGACTTGTATGTTGTTCTTGTTTGCTTGCTGACTGTCTTGTTCTATGTTGCAGCAATTGACTGTTCATTGATTGCATATTTCTAAAATTAAATGCACAGTTTATAGCTTTCTAGCCAAAATTAGAACAACAATAACAGTAACCATGGAAAAAAAAATTGGTACCTGAATCTTGGAGGTCTTCCCTTTTGTTGACTATGTTTCTGAGCAATCCTTGGTTGATAATTCTGATCTGAATTTCTGATCCTGGTACTTGTTTCATGTCCTTTTGTTTGCACAGTATATTCGCATTCTGACTGTTTGCTGCTTGAACCTTCTTCATAGTCAAGACCTATTTTTAACCATGGGGACCTTTGCTTACTAAGAATGTTGTTCAGTTCTTCTGAAGCTTTAAAACTTGACAGATTTTGGTGATACAGAGCTTGAAATTTCTCCAATTCTCTCCTAGTTGTCACTACTTCTTCCAAAGCTTCACATCTCGTTTTCCCTTCTGTTAATTGTTGTTTTAGAATATCTTCTATTTTCTTCGCCTCTTCTAATTCCAATTTCAACAGGGCAATATCTTCACTTGGTTCTTTACCATTCTTTTCATAGTGCATCAATAATTGTTTTTGTTTCCTCTTCTTTAGTCTGAGTCTGTCAATCTCCTCCAGAACACCGATTAGTTCACCTTCCATATCAACCGTAGCTTCTTCATCATTCAGGTCACTTCCTGTATATTCATTTCCAAAATCTTCTATGGCCATAAGCATAAAGTTATTCACTTCATCTTCACAAGATGAATCGTTGTCTGTCTCTTCTGAAGATTCAACATCATTTACACACAAGCTTTTCTTTTTATATTTAGTCTCTTTATTGTATTTATTGAATGTATAGTTTTCTTCATCATCAGAAGTCTGTCTCTATTGCTTGTTGGGGACATTTAGATGCAAAATGGCCTATTTTACCACAGTTAAAACATTTAAAGGGCATCTTGCCTTTGTATTTACCTGACCCTTTCTTCAGCCTCCTTACAAATTTTTCCTTAGTCACATCCATTTCAGAATCAGTGTTCTTATCTGCTCTAAAGGATGCTTCTCTAGTGGTTGATTTATCTTTACCAATCCTCATTTCATAGGTTGTCAGAGTACCTAGGAGTTGGTCAATAGGCAGAGTTTTAAGATCACTTAATTCTTCTATTGCAGAGACTTTGGGATTAAATCTTTCAGGCAAAGATCTTAAAATTTTTTGAACTAAGAATGCTTCATCAATCTTTTCACCAAGACCCTTCATAGCATTCACAGTCTCTTCTATTCTTAAGAAATATTTACTGACAGTCTCATCCTCATTCATCTTTAGTTGTTCAAATTTTAGTCTATATGTCTGTAGTTTGGCATCCTTTACTTTCTCATTTCCTTCATAACTGCTTACAAGTTTATCCCACATCTCTTCACAGATTCAAGATGCATCACCTTAACAAACTCAGCCTCTACAAGACCACTCAGGATAGCGTTCATTTCCTTTGCATTAAAACTAAATTCCAACTTATCATCTCTGGAGGCTAGCACAATTGGCTTTACATAGCCAGTGTCTACTACATCCCAAACATCAACACCTAAGGACATTATATAGGTTCTCATTCTAACCTTCCAAAAGGCAAAATTTGTTCCATCAAACAAAGGAACCTTACTGGATGAAGTCCCTTCATAACTTGTCATGTTTAAGCTTACAAATCTACCTTTAAATAAAAGGAACCTGTTCTAATACCAATTGTTGAAATTATTCAAATAACTGGGAGGGGGGGGTGAATCGGTTATTTCTAAAGCTTAAACCATTTTCAATATTTAAGGCATTATTACGGATTACAGATTTATAGTTATGATAATGCAGCAAGTATAACAAAAGGAATGATGATCATCAATCACACACACATGATAGAGACAGGCAAGTTTCATCTTTATTTGAGCACCTACTCAAATAAGGTTGCAACCTCTGTTTTACAAATTCCTTCGTGTGGAGAGCACCAACCCTCATGTTTTTCTAGCACCCACTAAAATAACATTCTCCAGCTACAACTGGGTAGAAGCACCAACTTCCACTTGTACAGGCTCCAACTTGTACAAAGAAGACAACATGTTTTTCCTAGCACCACCCTACAACCCTTATTCCTTAGATTTAAACATGTTCATTACAATATGTAGGAAAACAGATATAACAAAGCATACCAACTCTGTTCTGATCTACTTCTAGATTTCTTTATGCACCTTGGTTTCCCTCATTGTTTTTGTTCTGGATATTCTTGAAAGAACTCAAAGTCCTCTTTCATTCTGCAATCCCCACTTCGACGACGATCCATGCACTAGCTCTCTGCCTACAAAGAGCACACTCCTCTTCTTCACCCTCATCCTCTTATACTTATCAATTTTTAAACCCTTCACATGTTCGTATGCCTAACTGTTCATTTTCATAACTGATCAAAACCGTTCAATGCCTTATGACAGACAAGGACTCCAATCAATGTGTAATCATAAGTTTCTGTAACGCATCTTCGCAATTTTGGCTTCTTCCGACAAATCACAGTTTCCGCAGTTTCGGTTTCGCAGGATTCTTTCCGCAGGACTTCTTCTGCGTCATCAATTTTGTGCGGCCTCTCTCCTAACCATTGATCTGAAATAGGACTTAACAAACACCTGCTTCCGCACATCGTTTTCCGCAAAGTCCTTTTGCGCCGTTGATTTCTTGTGCACTATTTCCCGATCGTCAATCTTAGATCAGATGCGGATTGTGGATCTCAAGTTTTCCAAATTTGTTTAAACAACTTCCACAATTTCCGCATTTCGTTGGCGGACTCTGAGTTGCGGAAACCCATATTTTAGACTTTGATTTCTCATCTTCCGCATTCCACCTTCTGCTTTTCTTCGGAACCGTTGATTTCTTTGCGGGTTCACTCTGACGCAAATCTACGGTGGACTCCAAATGTTATAGAGCAGATTACATTAAAATTTCACTCCCATCCTAATCGTTAACTCACCTACTAGTTGAATCTGCAGAATTGTTGAGGACCGTCAAATCTAGATCGACGGTGGACTTCAAATACCATAAGGCAGACTTCATAAAAATTCCGCGCACATCAAAATTTTATTAATCCGCGCATGTTCTCCCAGCGAAATCGTTGTCAGTCCTCGATCTGCTTCCACGATCAACCTCATCCGTTGATCATGATCTCCTTCTTGGCGATTAGTTTCTGATTTCGGAACTCAACACCTTTTTTATCCTCCTCTCTCTTTCAACCAGCGAAATTCCTTCTATCTGTTGATCTTTGCACCTTCAGATCTCCACCACACGATCCGCATCTTTTGCTTATTCGTCTAAGTCCTCTGCTTATCTGGATCATATTCTATGTTTTGTCATCAATGACAACCATATCACAATCTGATATGTTTCCATATGATTGCATTACCTATCATATTTCCAACATTAACAATCTATGAAAGCACCCTCACCTCCAATTTATGCAGATATGTGGTAGAGAAGCAATACATGTTCCACCATTCGATAGGACTCAACCTATGTTGATCTTTGGTTGTATGCAGGATACCAAAGACTCCATGTTCACTAATGTATTTGCTCAAAAATTTACTTCGCACTTGAGCACACTCCTCATCAGAGACCAACATGTCTAATGCAAGTATATACCCATTATGCACCTCTAGACCTGTGTGGTTTTCTCCTAACTACACCCCCAAGTGCTAGTTGGGCCAACCAAGATGGAGAATAATATTTTGGTGCAAGGACATATGCTAGGGCATGGAGTGGAACATTCAGATAGAAAAAACTTCCCATGCTTAATAAGTGATTTTTCTTGACTTAAGGGTACATTTTTATTCAGGTCATGATAGCGGGGTTCAATCAACTTCAACAATTAGGCATCAACACCAATGTTACAAATATCGTGTTGGCGAATATATCGCCGAGGGTCCAAAAAGATATTATCGGATTTATCGGTGAAAATGTTGGGAAACATTGACAATATATCGACAAAATAAAAAATACTAAAAAATACAAAAATGCAAAAAATCACATTATATTCGAAAAAAATTGGCAAATATCATCCTAAAATCGGCAAATATTGTGATATATTCGAAAAAAATAGGCCAATATCACAATAAAATCGGGGAAAATATCAGGGCGATATATTGTCGATAGCCAGTGAGTTAACATCACGATATATTGCGATGTTGCTGATATATCGGCGATGTTTGTAACAAAGATCAACACCACCAATATCAAGGTACATGGAGAGGTTGATGTGCTTGATTAAATTCCAAACTCTTACCCTCATACATGATAGAATTCAACTGAAATGTCGCAATCCTGAAATCCTGAAAACTATTAAGTCTGCTGAATTCTGAATGGAATCTAAAATTCTACTTTTAAGATATGAAGTCCAATGAGGTTGGAACCACTCTCAAACATCCAAAAATAATTAATGATAATGTTAAAAATTTATGTAAAAGAACTATCCTTTTACTTTAAGAATTTAACATTACCATTTATATATCCCCCAAATGAGCCCTAACCATGCCCAGAAATCCAAGTGTCACCATGTCTTGGTTCCAAAAACCAAAAAATGAAGAAAAAAAACGCCCCAATTCCTGTGAGCGTTGAGGGGGCGACTAGGGAACGTTCTTTTTGCTCCTAGGAGCGACCAGGGAGCGCTCCCTCATCGCATTGATCACTCCCTAAAAAACTAGGGAGTGTTGTATTCATCAAGAAGTGCGCTCCCTATAATCGCTCCTAGAAGGGAGCAATTAAGGGTCGCGGTCCAAGGAGCGATTTATATCAAATCCCTCCAGGACCATGCTTCATGAGCAAAGCGATAGGGGGGAGGGCACTCCCCCACAGCATCTATAATCTAATGCCTAAAAAATAAATCTACATCCTTTAGGAGCCAAACATAGAAAGGAGCCTGTTTGATCTGCATGACAAATGATCAATAATATTGAAAGTGGAGATTGGTTGAGATCCATTCTAACTTATGTATCTACAACAAAAACCAGTAGCCACAAGGCAATTCATTCTCCCAAAGAAAATCACATTTAATGATTTACAACACCTCTGAAGGCCATGAAATTAATTCAGAGAATAACTACACCCCTCATTGATATACTTTTTGAAAAGAGGTTGTTAACTTTTTCATTTACTATGCTCTAAAGTTTTTCATATTTTTTATATTCCACTCCTGTTGTATCTGGCATCAACATCTGCTCTGTGTCTACCTCTCCTATGCATTGTCTGGTGGTAAGAGGACTGAGAGCTATGCTATAAGCCAGATAGATGACGTTTGAATAAAAAAAAGTTAAAACAGAGGATAAAGAGAGGAAGGACCAACTACAAGAAAATCTACAGATATTATTTTTGGGATTGAGATTAAACAATACAAATTAATCACAGAAAAAAAGAAGGTATTCAAGACCCAATAGACGTTGGGTCCATAGAAACGCAGGGCAAGAAAGAGAAGGATGAATGGGAACGAAGCAAACTAGTGGGTATGCTCTACAAATTCTAATATATGTGTTCTTACATAATATCATGGGATTCTTTTTAACTAAGCACTCTTTACTTTACTTTTGTGTTGGCATGAGTTTATTAAAACACCTCTTCTGACTAAGCTTAAAACAGCAAAAGGGAAAAAGAAAAACTAGCAAGAAATTCAAACTTCTTACTACCAACTGGATGGTATGAGGAGCACAACTGGAAAATGTTCAACATAAGGAGTTCATGCTGGGTCTCCTAAGGATACAAGATTAGTACCACTAGAGCCTTACTGAGTTCTGATCCTATACTTGAGGAAGTTTTTAAATAGATAGTTATACAAAACAGAAAAGTGGAGTAAATGCAAATCAGCTTGCAACTGAAGTGACCTGGTAAATGACACCTCCTGGTTCAATTACACACAAACCAGAGGTCGAATTCATCAGGATCATATCAGCTGTACAGAGCATACACTGAAGCTCACCAATAAACCAGATTACTTGTTAAGAGATGTTTTTCAATAGTGTGGCATTGATATAAAATGTTCATTTTGCTTCCTCAAGTTCATATCTGCTTTGTTTTGGGGTCACTGGTACCAATTAAAGTTTAAACAGATATCCCTGTAATTGAAGAGAAATCCACAGATACTGTCAGCATTCTTGATAAATGGTAACATTATCAATCCAATATTAATTGGCATTTGAGCTACACTCACCCGTTTGGTTCCTTGTGACCATCTTTAATGGTTGGTACTAACAATGTGGCCCCCAAATATTTTGACACCACAACAGCATCTGCAATCTATCAAGGGAATAGAGTTAGCAAAGAGGTCCATGATTGAAGCTCCAAGACTTTGTCTTTTTACTGTTTTCAGTCAAACAAAATGGGATATCATACTACATAAACTTTTCTTGGTCAAACATCGTAGACAGCAATCTTGTTAATTTATTCCTTGGGCAATCTTTACAATTCCCATTTCCTCTGGATTTAAACTGTCAAAGAAAACTGTGCACAGATTTCATGAAAAGAAGACATAATCACAAGAATGACTAACCAGACAAGTGGACTTATTTTAGATGATTTGGAATATAGTTTGTAAAGGAAATCAAGAAATCAGCAAAGAAGCTTCCTATTTGATAAACAAGAACTTGACGGTTCAAATGAATCCCCAATAAATAGATGTCCAGAGCTGAGAACAATCTTTAGAAGGAATAAAGGGATACCATCAAAAGCAGACTACAAGTCGAATATTATGCTATTAAATTTTCCTACTTCAAAAAACTTGTAGAGGGGTGGGTCAAAGGGTTGTAGAGTTTTAGGAAATAAGAGAAGCAACTTATGAAAATGATATGTGAAACTTTATTTGATTTGGGAATAAGCGAATATATCCATTATATATGGTCTAACCAGATAAATCTTCAGTGCCTATATTCTACATTTGCTGACATTCTTGTCAACTTCGGACATCAGAGTGGCACTACTGTACTTGAGGGTCGCAATTTGAATCAACAGTTTGGTATAGACAAGCAACTTTATCTTAAATCTCCACGTATGTATAAGAAAAGAATTAAAGTCAGATAAATATAATGCAATAGCCCAAATATGAAAATGACAAATGTTTAATATTTGGAATACAAACAATTATGTGATTTATGAAAATAGGAACCATGCCAATTTGTAGCTCCAGCTCTAATGAAGAAGCAAGTCTGATAGGATAGAATATTGCTTACTATATAGTATAAGGTAGTGAATAGCTCCCCACAAAAGGGCAATTAATGAGATTATATAAGTGAAAAACATTGCTAGTTAGAATTTGGTTTCTTAGCCCCATGGAAACTATTAGATATAATGGTTGTAATTAGCAATGCTGCCACCAAAAAGAAACTTAAGGGAAATATCAGGGAAAATTTTCGGCAAGCATAAACTTGGACTTGAAAAACTTGGAAATATTGTCAAACTTAAAAACTCAGAAAAAATTGGGAGAAATCACAGATATTTGCAACACTTGTAATTAGACCTAGGTGCACTTTAGACATGTAATAAAGACATAATAAATAACTTAGGTGGTGGTTAATAAAGTTGTGTAGCTAATCACAACATAGATAATATCTTCGTAGGTGGTGCTTAATAAAGTTGTGTAGCTAATCACAACATAGATAATATCTTCGTAATAAGGTTTATGAGTGCAAATGCTACCTTTAAATAATAAGGGCCTAGACACATGACAATGGACATTAGCATAGAGTTGGGGTTTATGCATCTTATTGTTATAAATAGGGGTTTCTTCCTATCTCATGTACCTTATCATCTTTATCAATATAAAAATCAGCTTCAAGTTGTTATTCACGGAGTTCCCAACCTCCATTTAACCAGATTAGCAAGTGCTATCCAACCCTTGGGTGTACAAGTGTCCCCAGCCTTTAGTGTTTATTACATTTATGTTCTGTTATTTTCCAGTTTTTGCAAGTGTCGTCCCATTCAGTAATTAGGGATGCATCAAGTGGTGTCGCAGCTTTAGTCAAGCTTTGTTGGTGTTGTGCATTTTTTATTCTTTTAGCAAGTAAGACAAAAAAAAATGATGGCTAGAGGATATTGTCAGTTTGTAACCAAGGCCAAGTTTCAAGAGCACTTTCAAATCCTTTGCAGACTAACCCTGAGAGATTTGTGGCTACACTTAAAGGGAAAGGCCAATGGATTGCACAAAACAAGACCCTCTTTTAAGAGTTACGAAATTTCGCAAAGGAAGTAGTGTCAATGTTGCTAGGGATGAAGATACGCAGGACGGCAATGAGGTATCCACGATCTAATGGGATGTGGAACCTACTGAAGAGAAGGAGAGAGAAAAAATATATGGTGGAACCTCTAAAATAGTATGGCTAAAAATACATGGGAGATTAGTGGCATGTGTGTCATCATCAAAATCTTGCCGAGCAAGGCAAGATCTCCACAACATGCCTCTATCCAATATTTGACAGAGCTTACATAAGCATCTTTATCATGGGGCATCCTATCAAATTTTTAGAATAGCATCGTGACTACCCTCAAACAAATAGGACTTAGGCTAACACCAAATCATGCATACGATCTTCAAAAGAAAGTGAAGGAGGGGGCTGAATAAATCTGCAAGAATCATGTGGTTGTCCTTGTAATTTCCAGCCTTAAAAACATCGTAAGTATAATTAATTTATAAATAAATAAATATAAATAGAGAGAGGTATAATACATCTCTTTACAAAGATTCACAAAAACCTGAAGAAAAAGAGGATAAACAAACGATAGGGTTTGAATCCAAAGTTTAGTGTTCTGGATTTGATCAAGATTTCCGCTTTTTTCATGTGAGTTTTTTCAGGATACAGCTTCAAATACATGCTAAACTGGTAAACATATATGGTGGGTATCTTGAGCATGCCTCGGTTGTATCCAGATCTAGACATGTTATATCTAAATATAGATACATATCAATCTTATATCAGAGGCGTACCTATATCCAATAAGAGATATGGCATACCCTAGACCCTACACGAGTGTATCAAGTATCATAGTAATAAGCTGGACTTGCATCAGCAATATACATGCATAGGGGATGGTGCTAGCTACAAAATGGCTTGTTAGAGCCATGAATAGAAATGTTCCCTAGCAATAACAGTTTAGCACCACGTTCCAAATGTTGTTCATATCCATGCCATACCTAGCCCAATCTTTGTGATATGGTTGTCGCAGCCAAACCCTTCAAGATCTCTAGTTCATACATTTTCAAGCAAATAAGGAAATCTTAGCTTTTGTTATCTTGATAGTTGTAGTGGGGCCATGAGTATCAACAAGGTTGGGATTTGTAGCCATGATCAAATTGGACTTTCATGATACACTAGGATAACTTAGACTAGTTCTCACCTTTGTAAGTGAATGCTTGGAAAAGAATAGCTTTCATACATGGGTGAATTGCGAGAAAACACTGTAGGCATGTGACTCTCTTGTCACATGTTTAGCCATTCCCATAGACTATAGGTAATTGATCCACCATCATTTAATACATGATGTCGTATATATCCAAAATATTGATAGGTTACGCTCAATTTGGAGACCTCAAGGGAAATTTTTCCCTAGGTGGTTGTTGAATATATTGTTCTCTTTGTCGCACCTCTGCATGGGAAAGATATTTTTGTAGGAATAAATGGATAATTCAATTGGAAAATAAGACAATGCGGAACGTGATTCACCTGACAAGCATCCCTTTCTTATGGAAACGGCATTGCCAAGCAACTTTGCATGAATTGTATACTCCATTCAACTTGGAGGAAGAGTTTTTATTTCGGTCAAATTTTACCATACAATTATTCGCCAAGATTGCCAATTTTAATGCATACACCAAAGAAACAAAAAACCCTAGATAGGGTTACGTTACCAAAGAAATGAGAGCTCAATAACACACAACAGAATATTATTATAAGACGGTACAACATTACATTGAGGATCCTCGCTCTTTTTTTTTCTTTGAAAAATACTTCTTATATTCACATAAACTTATTTACAATCAAAAAAGCTAGCAATGGAAGGGTATATACAAATCCTATCCTAACCACTTCCTGAAGGTTACAAGAGAAAAAATAAAATCAAAATATACAATAGGATCCAAGTTTTTGGCATCCTTGATTAACCGCACACCCATAGCTAGTAACTAACAATGTACCTCGTCTTTCCAAAGCGCAATAAAAACTAAAACAAAACTACTTTCTTGATCAAAAACATACCTGCATGAACCGCTAGGAAGGGTATATACAAAGCCTATCTAACCGCTTCCTGAAGCTTATAAGAGCAAAAATAAAATCAGAATATTCAATAGGATCCAACTTTTTGGCATCCTTGATTAACCGCGCTCCCTTGGCTAGTAACTAATGGCATACCTCATCTTTCCAAAGCGCAATAAAAATTGAAACAGAACGACTTTCTTGATCAAAAACATACCTAAGTTTCCATAGCATGAACAAAGCAGCTATCCGCAAGCAATGCCACAAACCAGAGAGTGAATCTCGTACCAGGGAATTCACATCTTCAAGTAGAGCTACTCCCCAATAAAGTTTGTTTAAGAACAGCTCAGGTTGTTGCTCCTCCACAAATCTCCCACGGTCTTTGGCAATCCACAGTCCCAAAAGATGTGCTTAATTGTCTTCAATTTCTTGCACGCAGGGCACAAACTATTCGAGAGGCCAGACTTAGCCAACCAAGCCTTGGACGAAAGCCCCTGATAGAACACCAACCAAGCAAACACTCACAACATATAAGAAAGCCACACCAACCAAATTCTATGTACCCTTCGAATCCACCACACCTCTGGATCTGACAAAACCCATGAGTACTGACGAGAAGGGATGATGTTGCCCATGGAAGTCGTGGAGACCGCTTACTCAGGAGTTTGGGCTACTGACCTTGGATCACCCTACGATTTCTGGAGAGGGTCATCGCTCTTATAAAGAGCTTGAGAGACCAAAACCCTAGTACATAAACCCTAATTATTTAACCTAAGTCACTTAAGTGACTTTATTACATATGTAGCCTTATCTCTTCACACGCCCATAAGGCATACAGTGCGGAAATCAGATACATATACTAAAAAACACAAACAAAAAACAAAGATTTCCATTCTTTAGAAACTTCTTCTATAAAGACATTTCCTGGATCAAGTTAAGCTCCATCAATCTACCTCATAACCCTCGTATTTCCCTAACGGTGTAGCTCTTGAGTTGAATTCTCGAGTTCCCAAATTCCACTTCCTTGAACTCTCGAATCACAGATCTCTTGAACTCAATTACTGGACAACAATCGACATGCATGTCGCGTAACCTCACTAGTAGACTGCAATCCACATGCATGTCTCAACCAATGAGGGATCTTTCCCTAGATCCACAACTACTGAACTCTCTAGCAACCATCCATATTGAGTTGTTAATTGCTCCGTTTTTGTCTTCAAAGCACTGGCTTCCAAAATTGGACAACACCCCAGGCAATGTTTGGTGGTTCTTCAATAAACTCGACAGCACAAATTGTGTGACCCATTTTCAGCCTCAATATTCCTTTTCCATTAATCAAATTATCAACTCTTGTACCCTCAAAAATCAACCTATAACTAATAGGCTCTTTCTTTGACAGTAGACAGTCTACAAAATTTATATTCCCCTTCATATTCATTTGTGTAATTCTGAAGAAAATCCAAGCTGTCTTTGGAAAGATTATGTCAGACACAATGGCTCACCGAGAGGGGGGGTGAATCGGTGAGCTTGGACTTACTTCAATTTTCACTTCTTCAAGCTCTAAAACTTAAGTCACCATTTCACATTCAATTCAACATCATATTCATCAATAGACTATGCATCAATAATCAATTCATTCATCAAACATAATCATCAATACATTGCACAAGAGACACAAGAAATAATGTTTGTAATATTTTTGTATTTCAACGGTTGTGACCGTGAGGTAAATCAGTACCTACTGATACAGAAGCACCTACTTCTATGCAAGACTTTGCTTGGTCTTTTCTTAGATCATCTAAGAAAATAGTTACAAAACCCAGCTTGCAGTTAATACACACTAATTCTTGTCACATCACATTTCATCAATCTGCCCTTACTATCACATTTTCATCATGTCTTCTGCTGAAGGTATCACTGCCACCTCATCACTATCATCATTTATCATTGGTCATGTCAAATGTCAAATTGCTCATTACTGTCATCAACTTGTCACTGCTATACTCGTCATTGACTGCTATCAAGTCAACTCAAGTTAATCATTTTCATATCAACTGCTGCTCAAGAATCTGGTCATACTCTGATCATGCCAATGAACAAAAGATCTGCTCATGTGCTGCACATGCCAATCATCAATAGCTTGCTCTTCAAAGGTTTGCTCATAACATCAAGTTAGCAAAAGATTTGCTCAATACCATGTTGCTCGTGTCAAGTCATCAAAGATCTGTCCACACACTACTCATTACATACACATCAAGGATCTGCTCATGTACTTCTCAATCCAAATTTCTACTCATGACAGCATACCAAGTTGTCCAATCATATGATCAATATGTCTTTATTATGAGCTTTCACTGTCAAGTGTATACAACTCAGTCCAATCATAAAGAGATCTGCACTAGTAGCTTTTGTCGTCAAGGGCTATCAAGTTTACACTCCAGGCCAACCTCAACATACCATCATGTGTTATTAGGTCTTTGAGGCTTCTTCAACAATTGTCCAAATCAAATTTCAATCTATGCTCTAACCATTACACATTCAGCTAGACCAAGTACTGAGATCTATCAGCAGAACTTCTTCAAGATGTCTGCAATAAGTGCTTACTTGGATTAGGACTGAGATCACTTCTTCATTGTGGAAAAGGGTCACTTCATCACTGCAAAAGAATTACTTTTCCACTGTGCAAAGAAATCACTCACACATCACTGTCATCGTCACCATGATTGACTTATACACCACTGTCATTGTTCAACTACTGTTAAATGAAGCATGCCACTATCATCATATGTGTTACTGTCAAGGTGACTGTGTATGTATCAACACCGTCTTCACAAGCACATACCACTGAAAAATACACAGTTGGACAGTGGAAAAATACACAATGGACAGTCCAAAATTGCACAGTCAGACACTCCGAAATTGCACAGTTAGACAGTAAAAAAATCAGAGATAAAGATTGTAACCTTCAATGTGCTGCTGTCCTCCACAAATTGCCTCAGTAGCCAACGAAAATCAGAGTGTGCTCCCTCAATAAACAGTCCGAAAATCAGAAGCTAAAAACAACCTTCCTCACCACAAAAAAAATGTTCTTTGTTTTCAGCGAATTCTACCTCAGAGGGCATCCGAATTTCAGAGCTCATCTACTGCTCCCACACATTCTCAATAAACCAAAAAACAACGTGGTAGGTTATTTATAGTGATTTTCCATCTTAGTTTGGAGCCGACCTGTCATAGTTTTAATTTTATATTTATTTTTATTTTTATCTTGACTTGAAGCCGACTTGTCAAAGACTTATCAAGCTGACCTGGTATGTAAGCACATATATTTTTATATATATTTGTCTTGCTTGAGATTTTCACAAAGATGTTATTGCCAATATCAAAAGCAACAACTATCATCCATAAGTGCCATCAAACCAACTTAAACTGTTTAACCATCTGCAAGGGTTTCAACTTTCATGACCCCATTAACTCCCAAATGACCACAGAATGGATCATTTCCCCATTCATGGCTTCATGTCATGTCATTACACTTCACCTTTGTCATTAATGTTGTCATCAATGACAACACCATATTCATCAAATTAAAGGCATGTTGCCGCCTAATATGCACCTTGGAACACGTGGCAAGAATCTTCAAGCCACTGGGTGCGTCCTTGGAGGCAAGTCACAAGTCAAGTACTGTCACTTGAAACTTGACTCCTCCGTCTAGGCTAACTCCTAGCGAAGCCATGGGTGGTGGTCCCTAATAAAATGACTGAGGTCGTTTATGCTGAGTTACAAAAATAAAATTAATTCTAGGAGTTAATAAAAATACTGAAACAAGAGGGACAACAAAGATTCAAATTATCAGCATAAGATTAATTAAGCATTCACGACATATTGAATTCACTTAAGCTTATAAACGTAAAATAGACCACTGCCGAAAAAATGAAAAGACGTTGAAAGGGAAATGTTTTGTTGATGCTTCTTGTCAGTTCTAAATTATTAGATGAGTTGATTAAGAGTGGGTTGTGGTGTCCGCCGATTGCACACCAGCAGCAGAAATCTAATGAAAGTTCTCTCCTCACTTAAGAATGTGGGAGAGGTGTGACCTTGGGGGCAAGCACAAAGCTAGGTACTGTCACCTACTCCTAGCTCCTCCGTTTATGCTAACTCCTAACGAAGCCAAGGGGTGTAGTCCCTAACAAAAGAGTTTTTTAAGACTCTTAAGTTGTTAAAATGTTTTTTAAAGGTTGCGGATGTGGATGGATGTTACTTAGGAGTTATTAAGATTTGAAGGTGTTTACTTATTATGAATGTGACACAAAATCGAAAGAGCAATCCACGTTGCGACAAGAGATTAAAAGATAAGTATAAATTCCAAACTTTTGATTAAGCATTCAGAGATAGCATTTATAATGAACCACAAACAATTGATCAACATAGGATAATTATGCAAAATTAATCAAGGACCAATGCCTTATGGAGTCAATGATAATGAAATGCGCAAATAAAACAAGAAGTCTAGGAATCCAACTAGCGAGTATTAGATTGTGCTAATGCTCTTGGTAAGTTTTAAGGATTTTATGTGCTCTTGATTTAGGTGTCAACGAAGGTTTGTCAAAACCCGGGAAAATAATCTAAGTTCCCTCCATTGAAGACATGTCGGGCCCGCCCAGTATCCCAAGATGGTATCGCAAAGATTAACCAGCTAGCTGAAAAGCTTAGACAGCAGGATTTCGACGCCTCTACTAGGAAGTACTTTGGAAGATTCCCTACAACGCCGGTGGGTTGGTTACGGGGTGTTAAGTTTTATTAAGTTATTCTTGTAGGGTTTAAAGATCCAGTGTCGTTTCTGGGTACTCCAATCTGAGATCGGTCAGAGCATACTCCGGCAAGGAGGGGAGGGAGTTAATTAATTAAAGGGGTGTGTGTTGCAAGTTTTATTAAAGCAGATTAATTAAAACTCTCCGACAAAGAGCGCTCTTGACTTTGTCTTATGACAAAGGTTCAAGAGACTTATCTAATCTAAATGCCTAATGCAAGAATGTGCAAATCTAATAATGCTCTCCAATAGAGAGTGCTCTTGACTTGTGTTACTACAAGTTCAAGAGTCTTGCTTAATTAATTGATTAAACACTTAATGGAAAAATAATAAAGATCTAATCTACCCAAGAGTCTCTTTCGGGCTTTTTAGGGCCCTAATCGGGAAAGCAAGGGGGTAAGTAAAATTATATCAAAAAGTTAATCAAAATTTGCATTAGCTTAAGTAAATACACAAAGCAACATGTTTACTTTTATATTTTATGAATGATGAACTAAACAGAAATAAAACTACTTTACTTTAATGAGAAAAACAAACTTCTAATGATTGAAACTATTCTATCCTACTTTAGCAAAATGTGAAGCAAAGCATGAAAATTGTGAGACGATACAAGCTTCCCCCAAATGGGGGAAGAGGGGTGTGGGAGCCGTAATCCCACTTGCTTTTTATTAATTTGTTACAATGCTTGAAGTTTGGAGTCCTTTGTGATCTTGAGAGTGTCTTCAAGGCAACCTGTAGAATGGGGATTAAGAAGGGGGGAAAAGGAATGTTTCTTGTAGCTTATTTCTTTGATTTTTTGCCAACATTCCCGCTTAACCTATCACAGAAAGAGAAAAACCAGCAAGCTATTTTCCTGCAAAATGATGGGTTAAACAATACAATACACTTAGTACTTAAACAAAATATAGGAACTTTGTGCTGCTTCAAGTACTAACTAGATCTAAGAGAAAATGCAAAAATTTGACACTTCCTAGATCTAGAAATGAGAGCAAATAGATGCAAAAGATCAGCTTTATAAATCAGAATTCTACTTGCAAACATAAAGTGAAATAATGAAAAAATTTAACTTTAGGATGAATGGAGAAGATAAACCACTTAGATCTTGAATCCTTGAAACCACTTTAGATCCCACTAGCATGCAGCTGCTAGACACATACGCTTTGCTCCAAAAAAAGGAGATGCAACTTAGCTCAACCTTTTACTTGGTACGGTGAAGTGATCTGCAAACACAATCTTATACACTTGCCAAAATGGGGGTTAAAACATGTATTATTTACCAATCAAATCCCAAAAGCATGAAATACAGCTAAATAAAACAATGCTCTTTAAGACTTTTGAAAGTAAATGGAATAAATAGGTAATTTGAAAGCTACAAATACCTATTCTTACGTGCTTTTATAAGCCCTCTAAAGCATGCATTAATACCCACAGATTAGCAGAAGTAAAAGAAACTAAAACAATATCACCTCATTAACCGGAACATATGCATCCAAGATCTACACAGCATGAGCCTCCAAAGCCTTTCTTTATTACAAAATAGGTTGCATAAGAGCAACAAGCATTACAATATTTCACTAGAGGTTCTTTACATCAATCATCCACCCTGATAGAGCTGAAAGAGCCTCTATTTATACAATAAGAGAAGAACCCAAAACCCTAAAACCAGAAAGCCAGACCTAACCAGACCGGCACACCATTGAAAGACCAAACCTGAAGAAGATGAGCTGGGAGTGAGGGGAGGCCTCCACCTAGGCAAGGAGCCCCCACTCCAACCCTAGGCAGTGAACACCAAGCCCAGATTCATCCCACACATGTGATGATGCCCCTGATGAGGAGAGAGGGCGTGAGCATGAGAGAGGGGCGTGATCACGCTAAGGGAGGCATGAGCTAGGTAAGGAGGAGCTGATGCCAGGTCTGGAGGGGCCTACTGTTGTCAGATCATAATGTTATCATCAGTCCCTACCTCGATCAAATCATAAAACCAATGAGTGCTCTCCATCTCATCCAACTCAGGAGTTTAGCTGGAGATGACAAATCCATTAACTGAATATATCTTTATTGCTCACTGAATGCTGACTGAAGATGAGTTATGATAACTCCAATCATCATAAATGCCCATTGAGATGTCATTTAGCCTTTTATTTCGCTGAATTTGGATTAATTTGGAGAGTTTTATTTTTCTCCAAAATAATCATTTTTTAATAAAAGCTCCAATTTTTCCCCAAAAAAGACTTTTTTGAGAAAATGTGCATTATGTGTCCAATTGATGATCTGAAAATCGGATCTGACTGGCTGGCCGATCAAGAATGATTTTTGGCTTAAGGTTAGAGCCTTCAATCACTGAAAACGGAGTCTGAATGACTAACTTATTACAAACGGGATTTTTCCAATTAATTTATGGAAAAATTAATCAAAAGACTTAGGGAAATAATAATAAAAATTAAAAATTAAAAAATAATTTTTTAATCCGTCCGGTAAAAATATTTCGGAAAATTTTTAATAGTCCTAATGACTTAGGACATGACCATGCTCTATTCTAACAATGCCTAGTAGGTTTATATATACTCAGTTGGGCTCTAATAACCCCCCAAGGCCCAGAATTCAAAATCGGGCATTTCAGCTTTGAAGGAAGCGGGAGAAAACCTCGTCAATTATACTCGGCTATAGGCAAAGCATAATTGTCAAAGGCAAAAAACTCCCTAGAATACCTTAGTTGAGATTCTACGTCTTAGGAGACTGAACCACTCAAAACACCCTACTAGCACATTTTATTACAAACCCCGCGGGGCCATGGTCAAAATTATTCAACTGAAAAACTGGCTAGCCAATATTGGCTAGACATAAAGACGGATCAACTGATACACTGGAATCAAACATTGGACATGTTTGTCAACCGACGGATCCTCAGGTAACCCAACTATGGTACAAAAAGTTGGTAGCAGGTTGATTTTGGGTTTGGCCCTAGACTTTATTGTCAATGGTAAGTGTAGAGCAACAACGTCGGATGTCCAACGAGGAGAGAACAAATCTCATTAATGAGTATCCCCCTAACTTCTCGTCATGTTCAATGCAACCGCTTAATTTGATGATAGAGTTTCAGATGAATTGCCCTACTAACTAGTCGCTAATATCCCCTTTCTGATTGCTAACCAAAGCTCAAACAAGACTGCAATGGTCACAAGAGCATAGTTGGGGACAAAAGCCAAATCTTCATTACTTTGCAAAAAGAAAAAAGAAATAAGGAGAACAATTAATCTACATGAAGTGAGTGTGGAAGTGTGATTAAGCTAAATGAAAATAAAATTGCAAAAAAAGTATACAGTGTGCCATGATTGCTTGTGTTGCAAAAAATGAAATCTATGTTTTGAGTGAGTTTGTGGTCCGATGTTGAATTGGTACCAACAAATAGTTAATTTTACCCCTAATTAATCTAATTGCAGTAAACGCAAAGAGGAAAAAGGTTAGAGAAAATTAGTGTAGTAAACATCGATGAAAAATCGTGAAAATTCGTGATTTTTGCGACTTTTTCCTCAAGCCGGTTTTTCGACGAGGAAAAATCGCGATTTTTTTAAATTTGAATAAAGCGCAATTTTTTCCAAAAAAGAGCATTGTTTCCCGATATTTTCCGCCACGATGGAAAAAACGCCCAATCTGTGGGATCTGCGGCATAAAGAGGTAAAGGGGCATTTTTTTCATTTTGCTTTCATTTTCTTGATGGAGAAGGAGGGAGAAGGGTAAGAGGAGACCAACAACCATTGTGGAGGCATCCAAACACCATTTTACATCACCATCAAGAATTTTTGTGGAGCAAGCATTCAAGATTCCAACCAACCAAGTCAATCTTCCTCTCACAGGTATGTACATTGTATCCCACTGTTTCTTCTATCTTTTCCATGGATTGTTTGCATGTTTGCTTGCATTTTTTCTTGCATTTTTCTCTACCTAGATTTCTTTTTTTTGTCATTTTGACAATGATTTCCATGCCCATAAATATGAAAAACGGTCCCAATGTAAGGGATTTTTTCAATGGAACAGCAGGCTTGTTTTCTTAGGTTTTTAGCCACCCTCTTCTTCTCATTTTTCATGGCTAAAAATATAAATTTAGAGGTCTAATTTTTTAAACCAAACTGCTGCTATTTTTTTCAAAAGGGTTTAATGTATTTTTTTGTGTTTTTTGTGCCTTAGGCTTGCATTTTGACTCTTGAAAGTTGAGGTTGTCATTCCCTTTGCAAAAATGCCAAAGCCTTTGGACCCTCTTGCAGTATGGTGAACCAAAGGATGGAACAAATAGGCAGAATTTGAAATGTAAATTGTGTGATCATCACATGACAGGAGGGATTAGCAGATTCAAGTACCATCTAGCTAAACTCCCTGGGCACGATGTTAGCCTATGTACTGGAGTAACCCCAGAGATCATGAGATCTGAACATGACTCTATCCATGAAAAGAATAAAAAGAAGGATGAGATTGCAGCAAACAGAGCTGAGCTTGCAACTTTTGGCTTAACAAGAGGTTCAGGGGTATCAATGTCAACCAATGTCGGTGCGAGTAGTGGGAAGGGCTCCACTGATTCACTTATCGGGAGGGGGGGGTCCTCATCCCATTTTGTTCCACGAACAAGAGTTGGAGCACAACCTTATATTAGTTCACTTATAAAGAAAAGTGCAAAGGAAGATAGGGTTATGGGGAGGTGTCTTTACTAGAGTAACATACTTCTCACCATTGTCAGAAACAATCCATTTTGGCAACAGATGTGTGATGCCATTGCAGTAGTTGGCCCAGGGTATAAAACTGCCACCTTTGAGGAGTTGCGAGGGCCAATCCTTCAAGCAGAAAAGAAGGACATCAGTTCTAGATTGGAGGAGTTCAAGAAGTCATGGGACACCATTGGTTGCACAGTCATGTCTGATGGTTGGACAGATGGTAAGGGTAGAACCCTTATCAACTTCTTGGTACATTGTCCTAGAGGTATGATGTTTATTAAATCAATAGATGCATCAACATATGTAGAAGATGCAGCACTCTTATGTGAGTTGATGGAGGGGTTCATACAAGATATCAGGGTGCACAATGTTGTGCAAATTATTACAGATAATGCAGCTAATTATGTGGTTGTTGGTAAGATGCATATGGAGAGGCACTCCACTTTGTTTTGGACTCCATGCGCTGCTCATTGTATTGATTTGATGTTGGAGGATATAGGGAAAATTCCCTTCATCAAGGAGGTGATTGATCAAGCTAGAAGCATCCCCAAATTCATATACAACCATGCTTTTGTTCTCAGCCTCATCAGGAGACACACCAAAAATAGGGAGTTGAAGCGTCCCACAATCACGCATTTTACCACCACCTTCATTACGCTTCAGTCTTTGCTTCAATGTCAGTGTGACTTGAAGCAAATGTTTGTTTGTGATGAGTGGTGTGATTGTGCATACAATAGGAGAGAGGATGGGATAACCATTGCTAAGTTGTTGTGCACTGACTCCTTCCGGGAAGGAGTAGAGGAAGTGTGTGCGGTGAGTGAACCTTTGGTAAAGGTTCTAAGACTTGTTGATGGTGATAAGCCTACAATGGGATATTTGTATGAGGTCATGGATAGGATGAAAGAAACCATCCGGAATTATTATGTGGGCAAGGGTATCCCTCGGCACAACAGGCACATGTTGTTGTGGGATTTGATTGATAGTCAATGGACCGGGATGCTTCATCGACCCATTCATGCAACAACACTCTCCCTACAAATGCAATTTTGATTTTGATGATGAGGTGTTGGAAGGGCTCCTCACTTGTATTCAGAGGATGGTACCTGAATATGAGACTCGCAATGCAATCAATCCTGATATAGAAGTGTATCGAGATGTACTGGAGCATTTGGCTTTGGTGATGTTATTCGTGACAGGATCATTTTCATGCCAAGTATGTTATTAATTTAATAAAGTGTTTTAACTTTTAACTTTTATAATTTCATTTTAAAGTTGAATAGTTTGAACTTTGAACTATGATTTATCATTTCATTATTTCTTATTTCAGTTGTCCAATGCAATGAAATGTAATTTTGTCTACTTGGTGGTGAACCTATGGTGTAAGGACACCAAATTTACAAAAATTTGCCATTAGAATCCTAAGCAAAAGGTGTACTACTTCGGGATGTGAGCGGAATTAGAGTGTTTTTGAAAAGATACATGCAAAAAAACGCAGGAGGTTATAATTTCAATAAAGCAATTGCATTTAATTTAATTTATGAATCTATGATCCTTTAAAATATTATAATTTATTAACTTTTGAGTCTTTGACCCTCCATAACCCAAACTCATAAAAAAATTTATTACCATCTTACAGGTTGGAGTTCACACATCTAAATGACTTGGTGTACGTCCATTACAATCTTCGCCTATTGATGAGACAGATAGAGAAAGAACCGGATGTCAATGCCATCTCCTTGAACAATATTGATATATTGTCTAAGTGGAGGGTGGAGATTGAGACTCCTGTCATGGAGGAGTCACCTACATGGTTAGAGCCAGAGAAGGGGGAGCAACAGCAAGAGGAGGAGGAGGAGGAGGAGCGGTATGGAGATACCATGGAGGGTGATGTGCTAGCATCACCACCGCCTTATACACCCATTGATGCATCTAGCCCTCCATCCATCACTCACCGTCAGATATTGGATCAGGGTGCAGGGCCAAGACCTTCTATTAGTGCTAGGGGCAAGCCTGACAAACGACCCATGACCTTTTCTCGTAAAAGGGGGAGAGGATGTTGATATTAGATAGCTAGCTGCTAGTTTTCCTCAAATACATTTATATATGTGATGTCATTTTGTATTGATTATCCACTTTTGAATCCTTGATTGGACAACTATGATGTTTCAGAATTCGGTATCACTATCGACTTTCATGTATCATTTAATATTTTGCATGACTACATGATATATATTAGTGCTTTCTCCATATTTATGTTCCAATTTATCTGATGTTGTTGATGCTTTATATGTTTAAAGTTTTGAAAAAAAATGAATATATTTTGTATTTTTTAATGTTAGTCGCGATTTGCTGATTTTTGTCGATTCTTTCGCCGATGTTGCCAAAATTTTGTTTTCGGGACCCTCGCTGATTTTTTGGTGATGCCGATGTTTACTTCATTGGAGAAAATTACGGCACTAAATTGACAACACAAATCCCCCTAGGGGGGATGGGGTGCGGGTGTTGGGTAGCCCACTTGCTTTTCTTTTTATTTATGGTTACTACAAATGTTTGGGTGGATGCCTTTGGTCCTTTATAAATCAAGAACCAACAGGATTACAAGTTACAAAGTTTGAATTAGGAAAAAGGTAAAGTGTTTCTGGGGTTTTTGATGATCCAAATCCACAAAATTTAACCCACCTTCGTTTACCTATTCAACAAAAAATAAAAAATAGCAAGCAAATGATTGTAAAAGATACTAAAAAACACTTTTGAAGTGTCTTTGGACAATGTTAACAAAATCTTTAAAAAACGAAGTTAAACTATGTAACAAAAATGCACGAAATAACTATGATAAACAAGCTTGAAAGCTTGTTTCCTTAGAATATTCACTAGCCAGATAACACTCTAAAACAGAACAATAAAAACTTCCTTTCAAGTATTTAGATCTACAGTAAACTAACTTTGCAAAAGAAAGCTTACTATGCTAGATCTAATTAATCGAATGAAATATTTTTATAACAATTCAGATCCAAGCATGTAATACTATAAATCAGATCTACTTATGATTTTTCTTTCAAGCGAAGAAATCTAAGATATACCAAGAACTGTAACCAAATAAATTTGAATTTAAAGGGTGAAAGAAGGAGAGAAACATGTCGTTGGAACTTGGGCGATGAAGTCTTGCACAATGGAGCACAAAGGGACTATGTCTTTCTATAGATCTTGGAGAGGAGGAGGATGCAAACTAGCTCAACCTCTTCTTCAAGTGAAACAACCTACCAACTTGGACAAAACTTGCATAGAAGAGAGGTTAAATCTATGTTGCATAGGAGTGCCCTTCGCCCCCGCTCCTGAAGCTCACTTACGAAGGAAGCGTCCAGGAAGTGTTGGGAAAGCATGCTTCCTAAACGCTCTTGTACGAGAGTGTTTTCAAGAATCTAGATCTGCATAGAACATATTCAAAAACAACCAGATCTAATCTACTAGAGCATGTAAAATCAAATACTTATCTTTTATTGTTTTGTGGGTGGGCTCTCACTGACTCCTTTGAGAGTCCACTTCATTTTCTTGTTGGAATTCCATCACCACCTGGATCTTCATCTCATTGCTCCAACATAGGGAGTGCTTAGAAAAAGAACTTCATACAATCCTCATTCTTTGGCTTCTTCTGAGAGGTGTCTTCTTCAACATCTGCAGTTGAGGCTTCATTCTTCCTCTTCTTTGAATCACAATCTTAGGAATAGTGTCCATGTTTATTGCATCAGTAGCAACGGACATGTGAAAGATCATTCTTCTTCTTTTGATCTGATGAAGGACTTGATCTTCCGCCCTTTCCTTTCTTGTCATGGAACTTCCTTCCCTTACCCTTTCCTTTCTTGACATGAGATGTAAGGGCTTCGCTTTCTTCGTGTTGGGTGCCATGTATCCTGCTTCTCGTTGAAAATATTGCCTCTTCTTGCATAAATATTGCCCAGATACGACCAAACTTAGGAAACTTCAATTTCCCAACAAGACTCTGAATGAATGCTCTTTTCAAGACAGGGGTAGACCATTAAGAGTATCCATGACAAGTTCTTTATCACTAACTGGATCTCTAATGGTGCTTAGTTAATTCTTCAACTCTGAGATCCTCATAAAGTAAGAGGAAACTGAATATGATCTTGACATCTTGAGGTTCGACAACTGATTCCTTAGGGCAAGAGAATGGTTAATATTTGTATCTTAGAATAGCTTCCTCAAGGCTCTAAATATCTTCCTGGCGGTCGTCTTTTAACAAATCTGAGGAACCAAATGGTCCTTCATTGAATCTACCAAGATTCTCCTTGCCCTTGTATCATTCTTTCTCCACTGAGCCTTCTCAGCTTCCTCTTCTGGTTCTCGAACATTTTCATTCACGAACTTCAAGAGATCATTTTCTTCTAGTATAAGAAGAACCCTAGACTTCATGAGCTGAAATTGGAAGTCCCATCAAGCCTATCTTCAACCTTCATCCCAATCATCTTGTCTGCAAAATTGGACCAAAAACCCTAGTAGGAGCTAGGTCACATATGAAGTATGGAGGCTTGAAAAACTGGATCCACAAATAGATGCACCCTACTAAGATGAGCTAGAGCAAAGCAAGATCGAACCAATTATGTGGTCTGAAGAGCTGGATCCATGAAGCCCTAGGTTTCGGTTCTGTAGTATTAGGTCAAAAATGAAGTTCCACCAAAAGGAGTTTGGCCTCCACAAAAAGATATGCCCTAGGAGGGCGAGTTTCCCTATGCTCCTTTCAGGATGATCTAATGTGCAAACACTCCAAAACATGGAGCCCTAGCTTTCGGCAATGACTTCTTCTAGCATCGCTCTGATACAATGTTAGAATTTGATAGTTGTAAACCCAATATCACTAGAAGAATATCAAAGCACAAAACAAAACAAAGAGTGGAGTTCATTTAACCATGATGATCACAAAGATCATCTCCCATAGACAAAACAATGTCACCCTTGAGATCACCCTTCCAAGAGAGAATAATCGATCAGAGATAGAGTACTTCCAAATCGTAGTAGCACAAACCCAAGAAAGATAAGAGAACCTTCTCCAAAGATGGAGAAACCCCAAAACATTCCTCTCCAAACTGCAGTAGCAAACTTTTCTAGCAAAGGGCGAACTTGTGTAGAAGGGCTAAGTTACAATGTGTCCAAAATGAGGAGAGGTGCCCTCTATTTATATAGTTTCTGGGTGACTTTTTAAACTGGGTCGACTTGGCCGAATTACTTGGACCAACTTATCAATTTACACTAATAAATTACATTTTAATTATTATTATTTGTTCATTTGTTGACTCGACTTAAGTGAGGATGCCTCACATGGATACTACAACAACAGTTTCTCGCTTTTATAAAGAGGTTGAGAGACCAAAACCCTACCTAACATAAACCCTAATTATTTAACCTAAGTCACTTATGTGACTTTATTACATATGTAACCTTATATCTTAACATTTTTTAGGAAAGTAAGCAAACTTCATGTTGCCGCCTTTTCACACACCTGGATCACATGGCAGAAATCTTCAAGCCACTCGGTGTGTCCTTGGGGGCAAGTCTCGAGTCAAGGCTGTCACCTTGTTCTTGACTCCTCCGTTTAGGCTCAACTCCTAACGGAGCCAAGGGGGGTAGACCCTATTAAGTTACTAAGGATGATTTCTTAGTGTGGTGAAGTTAAACTGAATCAGTTACTTAGAAGTTCGAATATTTTAACTATACACAATTGAAGATGACAAGATGCGAAAATAACACACGAAAGCACAAAGTTGATAAACAATATATATATGAAGCAAAAATGACCAGTGCCTTAATAATGGAGTCAAATCAAAGAGATCAATGTGCTTGCATGTGCTTGGAGTGAATGTTTTGCGATTGCATCTTGGTATGTTTTAAGTTAAAATTGAAGTATGGATTGATTAAATTAGGCTAAAAGGGGGACTCCAGATATACCCGAGAGTACTTGGAGTATGTCCAAAACAAAACCTATACGGCTACCCGCAAGGAATATGTGGGCTGAAATGGAGTCTCTGGGGCTATGTTCATAACGCACCCGTTAGGGTGTGACAGAGATCGGCGCCCCGAGGTCACTTTTCAGTAGGTTCCCGCTTCCTTTGGGTATTTTGCCACCGTAAAGGTTTGATCGAGGTGTTGGATTTTCACCTGATGGTTTGTTAATTGGGGAGGGTGAGTCCTAATTATGCTACTCACCCAAGTGCTTTTGATACAGCTTGACTGATCGGACGAACCGCAGCCAAGTGCAGAGCATACACACTGGAGTCTTGTAAATTTTAACAAGTTTTTAAGAGATGTGTTCTTGTTTAAAAGAAAAGCCTCCAAGAACCTCTTTCGATCCAAGTGGATCTCAATCGGGGAATCGAGGAGGGGTTAATTTTAAATCTGCTGATAAACAAATGATAGAAAAAATAAAACAACTATACAAATCTGGTTTTCTGATTAATCCTACCACGAATCTCTTTCCCCTTTCGGGTCACTCGGGAAATCGTGGGGTAAGTATTATGATTACTTTTGAAAGTAAGATATGGAATATGGAATTAACAACAAGATCAAATATACTACCCTGCAAATCAAATCAATACTAGTAAAAGGAAATAAGCAGAGAACGACGAAAATGGCACCGACGCGAACCCCCCCAGAGGGGGATGGGGAATGGGCTCGAAAGAGCCTATTCAAAGGATGATTTTATTACAGAGGTTACAATATCAAAGCACTGATAAAACAAAGCTTTCTTGGTCCTTATACAGGCTGAAACCAAGATATTACAGTTTATACACAAAATTTACAAATTATGTGACAAAAGAGAGACCCCTGGGGGGATTTGAGCGCTCCAAAAGCCACTTTGGACAGCAGCTTCCTTTCTTCTCTGTCTGACCTGCTAAATGACAGCGAGCGAGTTAGAATAACAAATTACCAAAAGCACTTTAAGAGTACCTTTGGGTCAGCCTACTTTATCTCAAAAAATAATGAAATTAAACTAGCTAAAACGGCGAACAGGGAACCAAGGAAAGCAAGCTTTCCTTGGGATCTTGGCTTGCTGTTTGTGCAGCCAATTAAAAGCACTGATATTGCAGAATATTGAAATTATCGAACAGCAAAAGAAACTACCTTAACAGCAAGCTATGAATTTTCACTAAATTACTTGCGAAACTAAGGTACTTTTAGCTAGATCTCTTGAATTTGAACTTTATGAGCAAAACAGAACTAAGATCTAGAATAAAGGAGGGATCTTACTGATCAGATATATGTGTGTTTTTCCTGATGAGATAGATCAGATTAATAAGAAGCCTTTAAAGTAACCAGTTTGAGGAAAGTTTAATAGTTTTTAGAGGAAGAGAGAGAAAGAGTGTTTGAAGCCTGGGAATGTTGGGCTTTGGATTCTGTTTTGGTGGAACACCGAGGGACTATGTCATTCATAAGATACTGAAGATGAGGAAGATTCAAACCAGCTCAATCTCTTCTTCCAGCGAGATCACCTGCAACTTAAAAATCCTTGCACAAACAAATGGTTAAAACATAGGTGCTGCCGAAAGAGATGATTGGAAAGCATGCAATTAAACTTAAAATACATACAAATCCAATAGATCTGGAACAAGCAGCAGTAAGAGCATAAATCAAACTAGAATAAACTCTTACCCTAACAGGAGGGAGCTCTCTCCTTCAAGGCCAACAATTAACCAGCAAAGCAATGATAAACAAAAGCAGATTTTACCTCATAAGCATTTGACAATCAACATCCACACATGAAGAGCATTACACCATAGATCTTGCCTCCAAAGCTTCTTTATTCCAGAATGAAAAAACAATACAGTACAAGAGCAACAGCACCTCAATCCCAGTTCTAACTCGCTTGGAAGAGGAGACTGTGCCTGG